>OZ038387.1:17034852-17323624 GCA_964036045.1 Eutreptiella sp. 'Long Island Sound 2002' | reverse complement strand
CCGCCATGGGTTAGGGGGTCCATGTACAAGAAAAAAGTTGCCCCGAACCTGGGTCCAAATCCACACAGAGCACCCAGAGTATGTAAAAGAAGTTTTGACCCCCCCCCCCCGACACCCCCCACCCCCACCCCCCCAAAAAGGGGTACCCGGGTACTGGGGGGTAAAGGGGTCAAAAACGAAAAATTCATTGGGGGATCATTTTCTCTCCTAAAATGATGATTTTACAAGGGGTTGGACATCCGGTAACATATCTTGGGGTATGGTACGCGAATGACCCCCAAAAAGGGGGGGTATATGGCGTACGCACCTACGCTTGATCTAACAACCCTCTTCGAGGTGATTTGTTAGGTACCCCCCCTCCCTATTCAAATTTGTTAGGTACCCCCCCTCCCTATCTAAATTTGTTGGGCCATCCCCCTCCCTATTCAAATTTGTTAGGTAGCCCCCCTCCCGATTTAAATTTGTTAGGTGGCCCCCCCTCCCTATTCAAATGTGTTAGCTGCCCCCCCCCCCCCCCCATTTAAATTTGTTAGGTACCCGCCCCCTCCCTATTTGAATTTGTTGGGCACACGACCCCCCTCCCTATTTAAATTTGTTAGGTTCCCCCCCTCCCTATTCAAATTTATTAGGTACCCCCCCCTCCCTATTCAAATTTGTTAGGTACCCCCCCTCCTTATTTCAATTTGTTAGGTACCCCCCCTCCCTATTCAAATTTGTTAGGTACCCCCCCTCCCTATCTAAATTTGTTGGGCCATCCCCCTCCCTATTCAAATTTGTTAGGTAGCCCCCCTCCTTATTTAAATTTGTTAGGTGGCCACCCCTCCCTATTCAAATGTGTTAGCTGCCCCCCCCCCCCCCCCCTATTTAAATTTGTTAGGCACGCCACCTCTCCGTATTCACCTTTGTTAGGTATCCCCCCTCCCTATTTAAATTTGTTAGGTACCCCCCCCTCCCAATTGAATTTTGGTTGGCGGCCCCCCCCTCCCTATTCAGATTTGTTAGGTACCCCCCCTCCCTATTCAAATGTGTTCCGTACCCCCCCCCCTCCCTATTTAAATGTGTTTGGTACCCCCCCCTCCCTATTGAAATTTCTTAGGTACCCCCCCTCCCTATCTAAATTTATTGGGCCATCCCCCTACCTATTCAAAATTGTTAGGTACCCCCCCTCCCTATCTAAATTTTTTGGGCCATCCCCCTACCTATTCAAATTTGTTAGGTAGCCCCCCTCCTTATTTAAATTTGTTAGCTACCCCCCCCTCCCTATTCAAATTTGTTAGCTGCCCCCCCCCCCCCCCCCCCATTTAAATTTGTTAGGCACGCCACATATTTGCTAGGTATCCCCTTCTCCCTATTCAAATTCGTTAGGTACCCCCCCCTCCCTATTCAAATTGGTTAGGTACCACCCCCCTCCCTATTCAAATTTATTAGGTATCCCCCCCTCCCCATTCAAATTTGTTAAGTACCCCCCCCTCCCCATTCCAATTTGTTAGGTACCCCCTCCGCCCTATGAAAAAATTATTAGGTACCCCCCTCCCTGTTCAAAATTGTTAGCTACCCCCCCCCTCCGATTTAAATTTGTTAGGCAGGCCCCCCCTCCATATTCAACTTTGTTAGGTACCCCCCCCTCCCTATTTGAATTTGTTGGGCACACCCCCCCTCCCTATTCAAAATTGTTAGGTACCCCCCCTCCCTATTGAAATTTGTTAGGTAACCCCCCCCCCTCCGTATTTAAATTTGTTAGGTACCCCCCCCTCCCTATTTGAAGGTGTTCGGTACCCCCCCTCTCCCTATTTAAATGTGTTCGGTACCCCCCCCCCTGAATTCAAATTTGTTCCATACCCCCCCTCTTCAAATTTGTTAGGTACCCCCCCCTCCCTATTCAAATTTGTTAGGCACACCCACTCGCCATTCAAATTTGTTAGGCACCCCCCCCTCCCTATTCAAATTTGTTAGGCACCCCCCCTCCCTATTCACATTTGTTAGGTACCCCCCCTCCCCATTCAAATTTGTTAGGCACCCCCCCCTCCCTATTCAAAATTGTTAGGTACCCCCCCCTCCCTATTCACATTTGTTAGGTGCCCCCCACTCCCCATTCAAATTTGTTAGGCACCCCCCCCCCCCTATTCAAATTTGTTAGGCACCCCCCCTCCCTATTCAAATTTGGTACCCCCCGCCTCCGTAGTCAAATTTGTTAGGTACCCCTCCCTCCCTATTGAAATTGGATAGGTACCCCCCCCTCCCTATTCGAATTTGTTAGGTACTCCCGATTTCAATTTGTTAGGGATCCCCCTCCATATTCAAATTTCTTAGGTGGCCCCCCCCTCCCTATTCAAATTTGTTGGATCTGACAGCAACGTCGCTGCACGCCCACGCTGTGACCAAGACGGCCTGCCAGGAGGAGCGCCCTCAGGTGTGTGGCCCGATTCGTCTTGCTCGCGCGGAGGTAAGACGGAGGACTCTCTTCGCCGGTCTGCGTGGGACCCCCGGGGGACGAGGCAGCCGCCCGTCGTACATGGAACCATTGCTGGAGCTACTACTCAACCCCCCCCCTCCGTATTCAAACTTGTTAGTTACCCCCCCCTTTCAAATTTGTTGGGCACCCCCCCCCTCCGTATACAAATTTGTTAGGCACCCCCCCCTCCCTCTTCAAATTTGTTAGGTACCCCCCACTGCCTATTCAAATTTGTTAGGTACCCCGCCCTTCCTTGTTCAAATCTGTTAGGTTCCCCCTCCCCTCCGTATTCAAATTGTTACAAATTTGAATAGGGAGGGGGCGGGGGTGCCTAACAAATTTGAACGGGGATAAGGGGGGTACCTAACAAATTCGATTGGGAGGGTGGGGGGTCTGTCACAAATTTAATAGGGAGGGGGGGGACGTAACAAATTTGAATAGGGAAGGAGGGGTACTGAAGAAATTTAAATAGGGAGGGCTTGGCTCCCTCGCCCGCTTGCTCGCTCCCTCCCCTTTCCCAACTAAAAAAAAAAAAGAAGAAACATCAGGTAGACTACCTATGAGCGCCGGCATACATGCAGACATACCCGATGCGGAGTCCCAGATCCGGAGCGTGTCGTCATATAAACCTAACCTTATAACCATATAACCCTAACCTGTTGTCATACGATCGGGACACGATGTAGTCTCCGTTGGGCGAGATGGCGACCGCACACACGGCCAGGTCCGTCTAGCAGACACACACATGCATACGCCCACTGGCCCCGTTTACACGCACAACGCCGACATTTGCAACATTAGCCACAGTGACTAGAGCCCTGGGGCCCAACTAAAAGCAAAGTGGGAATTACATAGATTCACATGCCTCCTCCCTTTTCTGTGCTGGCACCCCCACAGGTCGAGGTGGGGGCGGCGACGATGGGTTGAGGGAGAGTTGGGGTCGTTGAAAATACACCTTGGGACGGCACCCGCACACACGCCAAGTTCCTCCACCCTCCGGTTTCTGACAAGGTCTCACTTGGATACACATGGATATGTACATTGTTGGCCAGCTCAGATGGTAGGTGGGAACAAGGCAGCAGAGACCTGGCTTTTCGATGCCTTGCTGCCGATCATGGGTTTCTGGTGCCATTGCACACAAGAAAGAGACCTGGAGAAAGCATTAGTGAACCTTGGTTTTTGGGAGGCTTGCCATTCCTTGAGCTGGGAGGTGAGGGAGGAGGGGTGAGAAAATAATGCAGAGCTTGTCTAAAAGATAAAACAGCAAAATGTTACAAATATGGGGACGCGACCAAGTGCACAACTACTGCATCCGACAGCTTGGAACACGTCCTTTGCCTCTCGACTTCACGTGGCGTTACAGGCAAGAAATAGTGACAAAACGAGGTGTTTCCTAAAGAGCATACAAGCAATGCAGTTTGTGGGGGATGAAAACACATACATACATCATTGTTGAACGAAACACGGGGTTGTTTTGATGAGAAGAACATCCAAGACTTCCTGCTCCAGTGCAAGGGGTGCTCAAAAACCAAAACTGACTATGCCAGAAGTCTCCATCATTCGACGCAAAGTCTGGGGATGCAAAGCGCTTGTCGCCAGTTGCAGCACGAAAAGCAGATCCAGTCCATGGGTTCTCAACGCTGCAAGCACTATGACCGCCAAGACTGGGAAAGGCTCAGAAGTGCCATGCAGTTTGCCATCGATGCGATCGGTTGTTTGGGCTTTTGTTCATCCATATGGTCACAGGACCACCAGAGGCGCCTCAACCCACGGTCCTGAATGCACGAGCTAGAACAACTGTTGATCAGGTCAATGGAAGCCGTTTGCGAGACACCACAAAAGCCGGGCCATTGGTACACCGTTCGCTACTGCTTGACCAACCACCACTCAAAGTCCAGTCCATACGCCATGTGCGTGCAAGGCTCTTGCAATCATACATGATGGGTGGCAATGCGGAACCGTGGAAACCAAGGCACGTCGATCAAGCTCTGGTAGGTTGCATGGGGGCACGGTTCCTGTTCCCTGACTACTTGTCGTGATGCCCAGACAACAGGCAGCAGCCAGGGTGAACCCCAACCGCCCTGCTGCAGACAACAAGCAGAACTGCACCGCTGCCTCATAAAAATACAAAACAAAAAGGATCAGCACCAGCAATGCTGACGAAGACCAACTGGACCATCATGTTGCTGCATGGCAACTACGATGTCAGCAAAACTGCACCAAAACTGCACACACACACACACGATGCGAACACGCCAACACCCGATGGCCGCCCTGCGGATGGCATGACGAGGCACTGGGTGTGGACGTGATGACTCCTCGTCAGGCCAGAAGCAATGTCATGAAGAACAGTGTCATGTGGCGAGGCGCCTTTCTGCAGGGCACAGCCACAGGGCAGTGACCACAAGCAAGTTGGTGGGGCGGTCCAGAGCGCAGCGGCATCTGTCCACCCCTGAGGACACACACATGGAGTCATGGCACCTTCAGTTGTACCCAGCACGAAGGGAGGAGAGGAGCCTTTGGTATTCCCACTACACCAGACGAATATTTCTTTTCGTTTCATTCTCTGAGAGCATACACCATGGAATTAGGACGCAACCGTCCTGTCACACACACACACACACACACACAGGCCTTGCTTTGTTCGTAGGCTAGCCCGGTGCATATGCCGGAGTGTTTGCAGGTTGCGGCACCATGCCCCTGTGATGCCGTTTGGGGACGCACGTTCTGGGATGGTCCATGTGGAGTACGACTTACCCTTCCATTGGGCCACCCCCCGAATGTGGTGGATGACCCGGAAGACATGGCAGCATTGTGGCAGGGGGAGGAGGGGGGCAGTGTGGTGCACACACACACACACACACACACACACACACACGCAGACACACACACACACACACACACACACACACACACGCACACACACACACACACACACACACACACACACGACGAGAACCGCAAACAAGAACAGAGCAAGAAAAGCGGTGAAAGAAAACTCCTCCGGAGTTGCAGAGCAGCCCTAGACATCTTTCGGTCTAGACGCAAGGGCGGCAATGTGCAGCACAGGGCAATCTCATGTCTCAGTGGCCCTTCCAACCCTTGCCCTTGTCCTTTGACCAGAAGTACATCCATGGAGAAGTTCGTGCTCTTATTTTACCTACGCTGTGCAACCGAGGGACATGTAATGAGGAAGGAGGATGTTTCTGATTCCTAAAACCAATCTTCAAAATTCTGTGTTGGGTGCCCCCGCCCAACACACACACACACACACACACACTTGATTTTCAAGCAGGTATGGAGACCTCCTTCCGTCTTGGGTGTGCATGCGTGGAAGACATGCAACCAGTTGACTCCCGGCCTCGTCTACACCATAGCACGCTGGTCACCCACACCACACTTCCAGGTGCATCTCAATCCTCCGAGAAACATTGTGGGTGAAAAGATATGTAACAGATTTGGCAGGAAACAATGTACCACAAAAACTTGCTTGATCATGTAAGCTTTGCGACACCCCAAAAAACAATAGATGAAGACTGTTGTCAGAACAAAAAGGACATAAAATGATGAGCCACTGGTCTGAGGTGCAACAACCCAACTGATAAATGAAGCAGGTATGGTAACTCGTGATCCATGGAATTGATAAAAATAAGACCCCAATATAAATAAATCGGCAAGAAACATTGCCATCCTCAATTGTGCGACGAACAGCAAGCAGAACACCTAGCGTTGGCAAAAGTCAAACTGCCACTGCCATCCTCATGCTCAAACTTCAAAACAGCAGGACCACTATATGAGGGATTGGTCAAAGCCAGATTGTGAAACGACTTTGTGAGGTCTGCTGGCTTCCGATAAAGATATTTCTTGTTCTGGTGCCACTGCCCCACAAGGTGCCCAAGCCCGTGAGGCCGTTTCATGTTTTGTATCACCATCTCACGGGGTGCTCATTCCTGTGAGGCGGTTGTTTCGCATCATTTTGTGTTTCGCACCTACTTCTATGTGTGGTGGGCCATTGACCTTCGGTACCCAGGGGCATTTGTGCTCGCCTGTGAGCGTTGACCATGGGCAAACACTGACTGATTGATCGTTGTGCTCACTGCTCAATGATTGAGCTTCAACTGAAATCTGGACGCTCACTTGAGTGCCCCCTTTCGGTGGACGCAGATTCGAGCTGAGCACCATACTAAGGAAATAACGTAATGATTCGACCACACAGCTGCCACACATTTGTCGGTAACCAGATATGAAGTTTGTCTATGTTGCTCATCCAACTCTCTCTTTCGCTCTGTGTGTGTGTGTGTGTGTGCGTGTGTGTGTTTGTCTGTCCCTCTTGCCATGGTGGGTTGCTCTTTGTCTGTCATTTCTCCTATAAGCTTTTCTCCTTTTTGTAGTCTTTGACATCTTTTGTTTATCTTCTTTAGGATTGCTTTGTGAACAAAGGACCAATAGTTGTGGTGGGCACATGTTCACTGGCAGACTGGATGTAGGTACTAGCCATACTAGTGATATTGACCATGGCAGATTACCATATCAAATGAAATAGCATTGTGTTGAGGAAATACCACAAGCACAATCCACTACAATTGGAGCACAATGGCGTCATGTTGCAGATCTAACCACACAAAGTGTGATCAGAAAAAACAGAAAAACAACGGTCAGATGGGCTGTTGTCAACATGGTCCGTTTCAGCATTCACAATCGAGCTTGATTCAGCGGTGAGGCTATGACACACTGATGTGCAGGTATTGGTGGTTTGGCTGGTTCCCTGTACCCTCCCTGCCCTCAAGGCACGTGCACAGTGTAATTCGGACAACCATCTGACGGGCGGGAGCGCGCGGCCCCTACGGCCCATACTGCACACTGTGGACAAGAGAGGCAGTGGTGCCAAACTGGGGTTTCTGGAAAAACCTGGGTCTCAGTAGTGACTTGTGCTGGAAGATTGCCATGGGTGGAACATGCACCAGATTGAGTTTGTGCCTCTTAACAACCGGGTGATCATCATGGGATTTTGGCACTGCACAGCATCTTGCAACTCAAGATGCTGCCTATAACACGGACGATTACATCGAGGCATGTGAACCATTCAAAACACGCTTCACCATGGGGATATGTCACCAATGTGCAATCGCCTGATAAATATGTGCCAAACATTCGTTGCTGGAGTGCATCTCATGGTACACACTAAAAGGGGACTTTGAAAATGTTTGAAATGGCTAGATCTTGGCATTGGTTGCCCCTAAGATGCCGCTTGACAGCCAGCGACTGGGTGTTCATTTGCAAGATGACCTCAAGCAAGCTGTTGAGGATGAATTGACTCAGGTTGGTCACCTACTGCCTGCTCATCTCCTGCAATTGATGCCACAACATGGCAATCACATACTAACACACAAGTTTGAAACATTTTTCAAAGGCAAAAAGAACAGTTTGGCAGCCTTGGGTGTAGGCGAGCTCATTCTTGGGTTCAGGCTCATTAGCAAAGATGCCAAGAAAGATGGGGGAAAATGCATTATTGTACAACCCACAATACAGTTGCACAATGAATCCATGTGTGCAAGATGCTGCCTACCAGCTTGTTATTTTTGTCAAAGGGTGCCCCCAAGAAAATCCTATGCCATGGAATCAAAGATTATGTGGGGAAAACCCTTTGCAGAGACGTGCGGCATCATGATCATGTAGCTGTCAACTCCTGTGTTACCTCAATTCGAAAGGTGTTACCACGGAATGGGGCATCGAATTTGATGATCTTTTCTCGGAACTACTTGTTCGAAAAGTCCGCCCCCAGATGTCCTTGCTGCTCAAGCAATCGATAGAAAAGAAATTAGAGACTCAAAATGTTTCCGCATTGGCACCGTACAGTGAGCAGAAGCTCTTGGATTGCATCTTGATCAAAATATCTGCTTCACATCATCGACATGCAGTGAATGGAGCTTTGCTACCGTTTGTTTGTGAATAGACTAACACGCTTACTGAAGAGAAAATTACCTTCAAGCTCTTTGCAAGGCCAAAGACGAAAAGATTGATGACCAATCAAGGGACTTGGAAGCTTTGTAGACATCCGAAGACAGAGCCACTAAGATGGAGGAGGAAATCAAAGATCTTCAAGATAAAGCCATCAACACATCAACGGAAGTGGAGGATTTGCTGAAATATGGAAGTGGATCTCCGGAACCTCACCAACATGTTGGCCGAGGTGCAGGAGGGAAAAACAATGAACTGCCAAGCAAGGAGCTATTGAGATTGGAAAATAATGGTGAAGATGAATCTGAGTTGCCTGGATGGGATGATTGAAGATGCCAACCACTTTCTAAACCACTTTCTAGTTGCCTCCACATACCTCGCTGATACAAGTCTGCGGTTGAAATGATGGTGAAGCAAAAAAATTTTGGTTTGGGTGTCAATGGAAACCAATGGCTGTGTGTTCAAGCTTTGGGCAAGAGAAAAGCCCTAGTTTGCGGCATCTGGGTGCTTTGACAAAAATGGATTTTACACATTTCGAGGCACTTTGAACCGAAAGAACTTGTCTAGGGGGAGTCTTTGCACCGCGCGCGCACTGCGCGCTACTTTTAGACTATGTTCCCCCCGAAGAGCCCACAAGCACACCCCTTGGAAACACCCTTAGAATTAGGTGACCCAAACTGCCCCAGCTCAAGAAAGTTGCAAACTACCTTCCCTTCACATAGGACACATCATGCACAACTGGCAAAGCCATGAACAGCGCATTGGTCGCCACCCTCAAGAACACACAACCGTCTCTCTGTTCCATTGTCAACTAAGTTCACATTGAGAATACACAACTTGCGTGGATTGTGAGTCCCTAACCCCAACTCAAGGAGCCACGCAACAAAGCGTGGATTGTGAGTCCCTAACCCCAACTTGAGGGGCCACGCAACAAAGCGTGGATTGTGAGTCCCTAACCCCAACTCGAGGGGCCACGCAACAAAGTGTGGATTCAAAGATTGTCCCGGTTTCCGCAATAGCACCGGAAGGTTGGGGCCCAAAAGAGGGCGGAAATGCTACGTCACCCCTGCATTCTCGGGGGTCCCCAACAAAGGGGGACAAAATCAGAACTCAAACCCTCCGCTACGGGTCACCATGATGCCCCTAGGGGCCCCTAGTATCTCAAAGTATGGGTCTCTAGTACGGCCAGACGCCCAAATAGTTGCACTGCGCGCGCACTGCGCTTGAGGTGCCCCCCTAGGCTTGAGGAGGGAGGGCGTAGCGTTGGGTGCCCAAGCCGAGTCAAAATACCCCGGCCAAATTATCTTCTTTGATTTTTTATTTTTGTTCTGCCATGCATCTTTGTTTTTCAAAATATGAAGCACAAAACAATGGATGCGGCCGTTTGATATGGTGTATTGGTTTAGTTTTCGGCATACAGCAGTCACATAAGATGTAAAATTATTTTCATTGGGTTCATGGGGCAAGAACGCCATTTGATCATATCAACAAACTATCAAAAAATATACATCCATGGTTTCTTTTCATTTAACTCATCGATTGTATTCCTGGATAAGATATCACCCATTGGGGTATGCTACGAGAATGTCCCCAAAAAGTATGTGGCGCCCGTGCCTGCACTTGATCTAACAACCTCTCGTCTGAGTGCTTTTCGCAATCAATGTGAACACATTGGAAGCTTCCTTTCATTGGGTGGTCATTGCACTTCAGCTGCTTCTGTGGCTGCATCGGGGGCCATGAGGCAACGGAAACTGGGCTCGCATACGCCCCCGTGTCACAGGCGCATGGTCATAACCACATTGTTCAGTGTTTTGCTTGCTGCACTGCAGCGCAGACTTGTTCTGCATCGGGGGGGGGGGGGGGATGAGGCAAAGGGTTGGACTCACCTGCAGGTCAGCTTAACGCCATCTCTTGGTGTTTGAAATAAGTGGTTGCACGCAGCTAGCACACAAAATAAACGCCTTGCGCTGAACGTGACTTGTCATAACGTGAAAGGGGTCAAGGGCAAACACAACAGGCGCAGGGGGGATGAAGGAGCATAGGGAGGCAACAATCGACAAGCAGGATGGTCGACCATGAGACAACAACCCATTGCATGACAGGAGGCCCGACACATCGGGGTGTCGTTCTGCCTTTGAAACCCGGTTGACAGGAAGAGGCACAGATGTGTGTAAGGCCTCGACTGGGCGGTTGCACTTGGCCCATTGGACTGGCACCAGTGGGCAAGGCAAAAGGAACTCCTCTAGGGGAGGTGGCAACGCTGTGGGACTTTGAGGGTACGTTTGTCCGGTGCGCCCGGCATCCAAATCGATGTTCCGGCCATCGATCCCAGTGCGGTACCCCCAAACATCACTCCCTCCTCGAGCCCGGGAAGCCTAAGCACAAGCACATTGCACCCCCGCCCCCCTTGCAATCTCCCCCGCTAGCACGCGACGGTCTCCCCCGGGGGGGGGGGGGATTGCAAGGGTACAGGGTCCTTGTCTGAGGTTTTCTCCAAAATAGGAACTGGCCATTCACAGAATTGGTCCTCCACATCTTGGGTCTGAAATAGCAACACAACACACCCATACAACGCCATTGGAGAGAGAATATCACAGAACACACACAGGTGCTTGATTTGAAGTAATGGGAAAGCAATGCAATAAGGCAGATGGGCAACACAAACCAGCGCAATAGATGCTAACTAGAAAAACATGGAAGTGACGGTCTCCGGGGGGGGGGGGGGGGGTGACTGTTGGTGATCAAGTAAATTCCCATTCTTTCGCCCAACAAATGGGACTATCACATGCACCCTACCCTTGTACCCCCCCCCCTGACTTTGCGCAAGGACCGCCTTGTCCAAGCACCGGGACCCGGTCTGACCGTCACTTTTACTGAATTTTCTGACCACAGCTTTTACGGTCAGAAAGAAGGCAAAGTGTGATTGTGTGCCGATTGTAGAGGGAAAGAGGGGCTGTTTCATGCTTGTGATGAGTCCTCCTGCTCATAACAACATTCTACTTGGCACTGCACCCCACTGCTCTTTGTTTGGGTGTGATTTTCAGCCACGACTATGTTGTTACCCCTGGCTTGGCTGTCACGTACACCCGGTCCACCGGTGAGCATGCGCCTGCCACTATCATCGGTTGTTCTACTTGTGGGGAAGACTTCATTCATTTGAAGTACATGAGGAATGGGCATGAGATTGAGCATCATGCGCCTTTTGACCATGTACTCTTCCCAATCTGCAGCCCATCCCCATCACCAAGTTTTTCGGACATGCTTTCTTTTGGTACCGCGCGTCGCGCGGTTGCACCGCCTTGTCTAAGCACCAGGACCCGGTCTGACCGTCACTTTCCTGACCTGGCTGGTGCTTGTGCAAAGGGGGGGGGGGTAGGCCCCATCAAGGCCACCCACCTCAAAATCAAAGAATCCCCCTCTTGTGCGTGCACCGCAGCGTGGGAGTCCTTAACCCCAACGCGAGGGGCCACACCGAAGCGTGCGAAAGCTTTTGCCTGGCGCGTGCCCGGGGCGCTAACGTACTCTCTTTGTCCTTTTGAATAGAGAGTACCAATCGTATTTGTAGGATCACAGTCCCTCTTACAGACGATACTCGAGAGAGTTCTCAGAATGAGGAATCAGGGCTTTCCAGTGCTACGATTGTCCGATAGCTCAGTGCAGTAGCGGACATGACACATGGGTAGGGCGAGCTGAATCTAGAAGATGCAGCGGGAACTGCCACGCCCATATGTATCCCAAGGTGCTACCGGAGCACAAAGAAGACTGAAGGCTGAGAAGAATTGGCGGGTTGCATCAGAGTCCCTTGTACCATCAGAGCCCCTCATACAATGAGGTCACCACTGGACACGGTCGGTACACTTGTGATGGCTCGGACAGACAGCACCACAGAGCGGTCCTCATCGGGCCCCTCCATGCACCGCTGCATTCCGTGCCGGCGCTCTGCGTGCGCAACCCGCCCCTTCCCTTGGCACAGGGCCGTGCATTGGGAGGAGGGGCGTGGCTTCCGCAAACGGTTCGTCGGGCGTCGTGTCGTACAGCCGCTGTGTGCGGGCCGCGGGTGTCTATCGGGAGTGGCGGAGGAGTGCGGCGCTGCTTCGTGGGTCAGAATGGGAAATTTGGTGCCGTGTTCACTGCTTGGGCCTCAATGCCCCCCCCCCCCCAACCCCCGCACCCACGGACACTGCTCCCTGCACATAGGCCGGGTGATGTCAGCGCTAATCTCGGGACCTCCCCCCAGAAGAGTCCCGCCAGAACGCGCCCCCCCGTATGGAGTCGTTTGAGTTGCTGTCTGGTGGAGACAAGCAGACGTGCAAGATCAAAACAAAAGCCTCATCAGTGGTACCATAGGCGCCTTTCGGTCGAAAAAAAATAGACACCCAGCCCGCCCCCCCCCCCCAACGGGGGTGGGGGTGCTGTAGGGGCGTTTCTGCACAGCGTGGGTACAGCGCCCAATAGTGAGGGGGGGGGGGGGGGGTTAGCAAGCCTTGCTGATGGAGGGCGGGGGGGCGGGGTTCTGCTGGGCCCCTCCCCCCCATCCCCCTGTGCGATCGCTGGTGCCGCAGGGAGGGGTCGGCGAAGGTAAGACTGAGGGTCAGGCCGTCGGGGTCAGGGTCAGTGGAGTTGTCGTGCCCGGGCACTCCTCCTTCCGCGGCGCACGGCCGAGTCAGTCCGGGTAAAACGGATTTGCAAACTGTCTCCAAATGAAAGCGTCGACGACAAATTGAGCGAAAACATTTTTTTTGTACAAACAATTGTACAAAAACGTTTCACTGACTGTTACACAAATTTGACTTGGAACTGAGACCTGGGGTAAGGGGGGGGAGGGGGGGCGCGGGGGCCGGGGGCGAGGGGCGATAGGGTCAGAGGAGCGTAGGCTTGGGGAGTGGCCAGGGGTACATCGGAAGGGGCCGAGGCCCGGCGCGGGGCCGTCAGCAGCGGTCAGGGAGGCGGTTGGAGGGGGTTGGGTCAAACGGTTAGCAGCGGTTACTGAAAGGGATCAGAAATGCGGTCGGGGTGTGCGGTTGGAGGAGAGCGGTTCGGCCCACAGAAGGAGGTACCAGTGCACACCGTAGCGCCCCCCCCTCGAGTGACAGGTGACAGATGGATGGGCCAGCAGCCACAGGCCGACTTGGAGGTGGGGTCAGGGGGTCGAAACTTTTTTGTGGTTATCACCCACATTTGAATTCTCCACGAAAATCCGAGCATTTTGGGTATAGACACATGGGGAAGAAAAAAAATTCCCCCTTCGGCAGGCCACAAAAAATTTCCGGCGCCTTTGGCGCCCCACTTTCCCACATCTGTGCCAAGATAAATGTCACTCTCCCCATTTGCCATTGCCATCTGTCGCATCGGTCACTGACTGACAGATAGCCCAACTCCCCCCCCCACCCCACCCCATCCCCCCAACGACCCCCAACGAATAAGTTGACCTGTTCTTACGGCTATCGCCAGCCGGCACGGACTGCTGCCCTGCGGAAGAGCGGTGGTGGCTGCGGAGGACTACCAGGGCCCAGGGCAATCCGCATGGACGGCGGGGCCTCCACCTGCTGGGGCGTTGTACCCCCCCCCCCTGCGCAAAGATCCAGGCTCAACAGCGGTTCAACGCCCACCCCGTGTGTAGACAAGCCCGTGCTTAGGTGCGATACACAAAACAGCAAAGCGCGGTACGTGACGGCCGCGCCGGGAATAGCAATGTTAGCCATGGCCACAACTCACATCCAAACAAGTAGCGTGGGGTTGTGATGTGTGGTACAATGTTGTTGATGAACGGAATGCACAATCACAGACATGAATGAGCCCCTCTTTCCCTCTACAAGTGCGTCACAAACGCCCAATCCCGCATTTGGGACAACAAAAAACAGCGGACCCCCAAAAAATCCTGAAAACAGCGGTTCAACGCCCACTCCGTTGCCTGGACAAGCCCGCGCTTGGGCAAAAGGGGGGGGGGGGTTCCAGAGGGCCTTGGGCTGAGGCCAGAGGCCTGCCAGACGGCAGTGAACGGGCGACGTTCCCGTGCTTTCTGTCATGCTAAGTGGTGCGGGCGGTGGGTGCTCGGTCGGTGGATGGTGTTCGAGACAGGCTTGTGCCCATCCCATCTGATCCCTGTGCCCTCTTCCCCAGTGCTGCATTGGAAGGGAAGGGACCTCGAAGGAGGGTCTCGGAGCGGTTGCAATGGCGGTTGGAGGGGGTTACCAAACCGGTTGGGGGCGGTTATTGTTGGTTACAAATGCTGGTGGGTGGGGGGGGGGGGGCAGTTGGGGTAAGAGAGGGCGGCTGGGGCCGCAGGGTGGGGGAGGGTGTTACCCCCCCCCCCCACCCCCCTTGCAGTGCATCCCTGCGCCGCCACCCCCGCTCCACTCTCTGGCCCACTCCGTGGGGATGGTCCCTTGGGGCCCAGGGAGGGCATCTCATGCGGCATGGCCGGCGGATATGCAGGGTCGTCGACGCCATCCTGTCCTCCCCGGGCGTCCTGTGCATACTTGGCAGTTTGTTGGGCAGGTGTCAGGCAGTTTGGTAGAGGCACATGGAAACACACACACAGACACACACACACAGGTCTGGCAGGGGTCCGCAGGTGTCACTAGCACTCTTGGCAGGTGTCATAAACAGTTGCGGCAGGTGTTAGCACCAAGTATGGTCCTGTGAGCCTTAGGATCGGCCCCGAATCCAAATCCTACCGCCCCCACTCCCCCCGAATGGTGACGTGTGAGTTGTCACGTGTCTGTTGGGTGAAGCAGGGTCAGCACATCAGGCAGCACATGCAGTTCACAAGAGGGAGAAAACGGCCCAAGGCGCCTTTCGCAAAAGGTTGTGGGAAGACGGTGCAGGTGACCATTGTTGCGGCAGAGAGAGGGCAACATCGTGATCAAAAGCAGCACATACATACCCCCCGCCCCTCGACCCACCCTCTCCCTTCCCTCCCTCCCCTGCCCCTCCCCCTTCCACAACCACCCTCCCCATCCCACCCCAAGCCCTGCCCCCCTCTCTGCCGTGCCGTCCACACACCCCGGCCCCCCACTCCACTACCCATGCCCCCAGCCCTCGCCCCAGCCCTCCGTCTCATGCCCCACGTCCTCCCCCAACAGCGCCGGGCCGGGGGCCATGGCGCCGTGGGGCCACAGCCGCTGGGAGGCAATGGTCCCCGCCACCCCCATCAGGACGCCCCAGAGCACCCCTGCGGCGCAGCCCCACAGTGAGCCCGGGTCCGGGGACCTCCGCGGCGGCAGGGGGTACGTGTGGTTGCTGTCCTCCGGGGCCCGGGGCTGGGGGCCGGACAACGCCTGCCCCGC
The DNA here is from genome assembly GCA_964036045.1 of Eutreptiella sp. 'Long Island Sound 2002'. NCBI lineage: Eukaryota > Euglenozoa > Euglenophyceae > Eutreptiales > Eutreptiaceae > Eutreptiella > Eutreptiella sp. 'Long Island Sound 2002'. The sequence goes on along the minus strand of OZ038387.1, from coordinate 17,307,925 downwards.
GAAGTGCGCGCGGTTCCTGAACAGGAAATGCGCGGGGGAAGGGGGACCCCGCGTGAGCGTGGGCGGTGTGAGGGAGGGCTGGGGTGGAGTGGGGCACTCCATGTGCGGCTCGACTTTCTTGTGTCAACGAGCCATTTGCGGCCCTCTGACTCCACCATATGTCCCGGAAACGGCCCAAAAAGGCCCCCACAAGCCCCAAATTTTGTGCAGATTGGCTGGCGACAGCCACAAACCAAGAATAGGCCATATCTTGGCTACATGGCTCAAAATGCGATTCCAAGGGCACCTAATCCACCCGCAACCCCCCTCGTTTTGTGGTTTCCACCCCTCAAAATTGCCCAAATGGACGCCTAGACCCCCGTACCCAAGCCCAGTAGGCTGCGGCAAGCTGCAAGCTCAAGCCCAAACACGTGGGTGCCCAAATGGGTCAATAGGGTCCAATAGGGGCAGAAAAATGACTTTTCTCAAAAATGATCCTAGACCATGTGTGATGCTAAAACAAGTGTTTTTGGACCGTTTTGAGCTTGGGGTGGCCCATTTTGGTCCTCCGAAAATCCCAAAATGCCTTGAAGATGCGCTGTTTTGGGACCAAAAATGGGTCAAAAATGGGTCAAAAACGCATTTTTCCAAAACTCATCCTAGACCATTTGGGGTGCACAAACGGATGAAATGAGCCTATTTTGAGCCCATTTTGGGGCATTTTGGCCCCTCACAAGTCCACAAAAGCCTTGAAGGTGGGCCTTGTGGTGAAGGGGATAACTTGCAAGCTGATTCCACCCTGTCAACGGCCTTCAATGTGTAACTCATTGGTGTCCCTCACCATTCATAGCTGATGTTCCCTCTCCCACCAGCTCGGTCCCAATATTCAGTCTTGATTAGGGTTGGCCCTAGGGTTAGGGTAGGGTTAGGGTCACCGAGCTGGTGGAACCAGTCTTGGTTTTATAACCCTCTTTAGGGTCTAGGGTGGACCTACCAGGTTTAGCAGCAGCAAGCAAGCAAGCAAGCAAGCAGCAAGCAGCACGCGCGAAATGGCTAAAAATCACAACTCCGTCGTGGTGCTTCGGATTCGGGTGAAATTTTGGTGGATGATACCTATGGGTGTGAAGTACAATCACACAAAGTTTGAGCAAGAAACTCAACGGTGGCGGCCGGGAACGGGATTCGCAAGTGGCGGACCTCAGTTTCAAAAACTGCATTTTACGGCCAAAAACAGCCATTTTTGGGCCAAAAAAGCCCTGGAACACATTCAAAACGGCCAAACGAAGGGAAACGGTGGGTACACTCCACATGCAGCTTGACTTCCCCGTGTCAACGAGCTCTTTGCGGCCCTCTAACTCCATGATATGTCCCGGAAACGGCCCAAAAAGGCCCCCAAAAGCTCCAAATGCCGACAGCCACAAACCAAGAATAGGCCATATCTTTGGCTACATGGCTCAAAATGCGATTCTGAGGGCACCTACTCCACTCGCAACCCCCCACTTTTTGTGGTTTCCACCCCTCAGAATTGCCCCAACGGACGCCTAGACCCAAATACCTAGGCCCACTAGGCTGCGGCAAGCTGCAAGCTCAAGCCCAAACAGGTGGGTGCCCAAATGGGTCAACGGGGTCCAGTAGGGGCAAAAAGATGACTTTTCTCAAAAATGATCCTCGACCATGTGTGACGCTAAAACAAGTGTTTTTGGACCGTTTTGAGCTTGTGGTGGCGCATTTTGGTCCTCCGAAAATCCCAAAATGCCCTGAAAATGGGCTGTTTTGGGACCAAAAATGGGTCAAAAATGGGTCAAAAACGCATTTTTCCAAACCTCATCCCAAACCATTTGGGTTGCACAAACGGGTAAAATGAGCCCATTTTGAGCCCATTTTGGGGCATTTTGGCCCCTCAGAAGTCCAAAAAGCCTTGAAAGTGGGCCTCGTGGTGATGGGGTTCACATGCAAGCTGATTTCACTTTGTTAAGAGCCATCAATGTGTGAATCATTCTTGATGTCCCTCACCAGTCATAGCTGATGTTCCCTCCCCCACCAGCTCGGTCCCAATATTCCGTCTTGATTAGGGGTTAGGGGTTAGGGGTTAGGGTTAGGGTCACCGAGCTGGTGGAACCAGTCTTGGTTTTATAACCCTTTTTAGTGTCTAGGGTGGACCTACCAGGTTTAGCAGCAGCAGCAGCAGCAGCAGCAAGCAAGCAGCACGCGCGAAATGGGTAAAAATCAGAACTCCGTCGTGGTGCTTTGGATTTGGTTGAAATTTTGGTGCATGATACCTATGGGTGTGAAGTACAATCACACAAAGTTTGAGCGAGAAACTCGACGGTGACGACCGGCAACGGGCTTCGCGGGTAGCGCACCCAGGTTTCAAAATCTGCCAAAAATGACCAGAAAATGCCATTTTTGGGTAGTTATAGGTGCCTAGCATGTCCTTGTAGGGGGGAATTGGCATGGAAACCAATGTAGATGTTGAACGAACACCTTTGGTCATTGTCTAGTGGGGTTCACACCCAAGTAGTGGGCCCGATGACCTCTTTTTGGGCCCATTTTCGACACATTTTAGCCCCTATGAGTTCCCAACCACCCTCCAGTTATTTCTTCGCCGCCTGAACTCCGACAACCCTCGCCTAACCCCCCACCCTCGCCATACCCGAATGTGCATGGCTTGAGTCCTGTAGCATCTGCCCGCAAAGCCCCTCTTACCTGCTACCGGCCATTGTGGTGGCGGGGGCCATCGCACTCAAGCAAGGCATCAATGAACCGTCACGTGCCTAATGCATATGAAACGGGATCGCGGTGAAGCGAAAGCTGATTGTACTTTATTTTCTTCGTGTCCTTGGAATGGGTGTGTATTGGTGTAACTATGTTGCTCATCCTTTTGCACTTGTGGATATCACCTTGTACTAGGTACTTTTTCTTGTTTGAAGTGTAGTGTTTTAGTACAAAAGTGGCTTGTACTACTTGCTGATACCACGAAACATTTGTGTGAGAATGCAATGGGGGGGGGGGGGGGGATGCAAATACGATGACCTCTTTTTGGGCCCATTTTTGACACATTTTAGCCCTTATAAATTCCCAACCACCTCGTAATGCGTGAAACAAGGAACATGCAACACTTGATAGGCACACAATAGCCGGATAGAGACATCAATTTTTGGGTACAGGTATGTTGCAGGAAGTACAATGCGTTGTACATATGCATCGGATTGAACAGATGTTTTTTTGGGTATGTTGTGGATGACAAAACGTTTCGCTGATGACAAGAGACTCGCGGTGAAGCGAAAGCCGAGCGCAGACGTCAACACGAAGCTTGGGCAATACATTCATTCCAAGTGGAGTACGGGGTTAGGTTGCTCGCTTCAAGGTTAGGATGAACGTGGTCCAATGCAACACAGCGTATGCCGTAAGCTAAAGGCAGAAATTAATGGGATCGCGGTGAAGCGAAAGCCATTTGCCAACAGAGGAAGGGGAGGGGAATTGGAACTCACGTGGCAGAAATTAATGGGATCGCGGTGAAGCGAAAGCCATTTGCCAATCGAAGAAGAGGGGAGGGGAATGGGAATTGACGTGGCAGAAATGAATGGGATCGCAGTGAAGCGAAAGCCATTTGCCAACACAAAAAGAAGGGAGGAGAATTGGAATTCACCAGGCAGAAACAGGGGTGTCATAACGGAAAAAAAAAGTTGTTCCAAAACTATGTGGCAGAAATTAATGGGATCGCGGTGAAGCGAAAGCCATTTGCCAACCCAAAAAGAGGGGAGGGGAATGGGAATTGACGTGGCAGAAATGAATGGGATCGCGGTGAAGCGAAAGCCATTTGCCAACACAAAAAGAGGGGAGGGGAATCGGAACTCTGTGACATACAAACAAATGAACAATGGGCTAGCAACCAAGGAGCAAAAAAAGCGGAAACCACTTATGTGGTTATAATGTACAACAAAAAAGAGTGCATGACGAGGCAATAAAAAAAAGGTTGGTAATAAACACGATCGCAATGAAGCGCAAGCCATATACTCAGCAGCACAATACGATAAGGCTAGGAAAAGCCATTCTTCTTCGTTCATGGCAAGTTGAATTCGGCTTTTACAATCTTCCAAGCATTCAGTAGTAACTGAAATCGCGAGTTTGCCTCTTCGTAAGAATCTCCCAATTTATTCGTATCTGGGTGAACGCGCATACTACAAGCCATGTACCGAGAACGAGCATTTGCTTTACCAGTGGCACCCAACAAGTCCAAAGCCAACTGTACGTTGTGGTTGGACAGCTTGTCTTTGGTGGAAGCAATAAGGGAGGATGGAAGGTCCGTGATGCATTGTGCTTTCGTTGAAGTCTGGGCGATACTAGGCTCCCGGGGCGAGGACTTCTTCGTAGATGATTGTGCACGTTTGTTGATTCTACGTTCCTTCGTGTGTGATGAACTCGATGAACGTGCAAACTCGTGTGATGTATGAGTGGATGATGACGATGGAGGTGTAGAATCTCGTCCACGCTTGCTAGCCCGACTTGAACGACGGTTGTATTCTTGACTTTCCACGGCTTTTGCACGAACCGGCGTTTTGGTGATGGCATCTTCTACTGCACGACGCTCTTCTCCTTTGCTACCACCTCTCACGGCCTCTACTTCTGTTGCTTTGCGTCGTTTGGAAGGCGACTTGTCCAACGCAATGTCGGAGCCCTCCTCACAAAGTGTTAGCCTTGGGTTGCTCTTATGAGAATGTGGCGCAAGTGCCTTGGACTTTGGACTCAGGGGTTTGTGCACACGTTGTTTCCCCTTCTTTTCCAAACGAGCACGCCCCTCATCATCTAGCATCTCTCTTGCAATGTCTGCAGCTGCATTGAAGTCGCCTTCATGTTGTTGCTCAGCACACATCACGTTTTCGATAACCAAGGTTTCAAGCGACAACGTGTCAAGTTGTGTTGTGGTTGAGCGATCAGGACTGCGTGAATCATCGGGGACACTACGATGTTTGCACTTCAGCAAATGCATTCGCAAGTAACCTTGGGCGGTAAAGGAACGGCCACAGCCTTGTGGGCAAGGAAATGACTTCGAGGTCTCGTCATCCCTTTTCTTGGGGGGTGGCTTGATAGGGTGGTCGTAATCAATCCCATGCTGCGCATAGAGATGAACCAAGTGAGCATGTGCCCTATCATAGCCATTCAAATGCAGCATATATTTCACCACCATGACTTTTGGAACCAAACATAACAAGCGATGCCTCCAATCATCACCCGATGACCCTTCTTGAAGCCGCAACACGCGGATATTCTTCCCCTCATGTACTCGAGAAATTCCGACGTATAGGGCATTGTACGTAAGAGCCGGTCGACACTTTTGGTCCACACAGAGGATAATTTTCTCCATTGATCGACATTGAATTCCGTGGTATGTACATCCAAAAGTGAGTCGGAAAGGATGAGCAGAAGTCATGATGGCTGCCTTCCCCTTCTTGTTGCGAACACTAATGTAGCGATGAACGTCGATCTTGCGTGCCATTGGCATCAAAGGAATAAGAACAGTATGCTCATTGCTCCCCTCTATACCATCGGCGGTCGTAGTGCTGCGTGGCACTGCAGCAGTCACACAGAATGGTGGATGTTCTAGGTAAATGACTTGGCCTGGTGCTGCATCACGAATCTCATCAGCACGAGAGGAGGGCTCGTTCGGACTTAGAAGGAGGGAATGCAACTTAGCTTGGGTACCATTTGACAGCCCCTTCTCGGGACGCAAATTTGCCGTCAACGAGCAAGGTGCCCCTTGGGCAAAGAACACAGTCATGTCCTTGACAGTACCATACAAGAACTCGGACTGTTCACCAAAGCGTCGTTCATACTTATCAGCCATTGGTAAGCGCCAAGCCACCACCGGAACACCCGTGCGCTTTGCATATTGTTGCACCATAACCTGGTTGACAGCATGCACCGTTTTTTGATCCGTACTCACAATTGTTGCTTCCTCCCAACCCTCGTCCTTGTCCGCGAAGTCCCTCTGGGTGACCTCCTTCAATCGCGAAAAAAACTTCTTTCGAACATCCATACTCTTGGGTGTCCACTGGCGAAAGGCCGTGACAGCCCGAGCATGTTCCGCGTCGGTTGCGCGGTGCTGCTTGGTAAGGCACACTTCGCGAAACAACCCAAAAAGCTCACGCCCCTCCTGATCCACAAGGTCTTGTCCTCCTTGTTGACACTTGACGCCCCCATACAAAGGAAGCTGTGCCACGGGTTCAAGTTGAACAAAATCACCCATGAGCAAAATGCACAATCCTCCAAATGGTGCTTCATAACACTGGGTGATCTCGCGCAAACGTGAATCAATCTCCCTCAGCATTCCACAGCCGACCATTGAAACCTCGTCCACCACTAGCACCTTGCATCCAAGAAACGAACGTCGCAAGCGGTCCAACGTTGCTCGTTTATTCTCCACATTGGCACGCACTTCGTCAGCATCGTATACCTTAAGGCCCATGCCATGGTGACAAGTGGAACCATTGTTCAGATTGCTCGCAGCAATACCGGACGGAGCCACGTACTTCACAACATTGTTTCCGTATTGTCCGCACAATCGCTTTAAAATTTCACGTGCCATCCAACTTTTCCCGGTTCCTCCACCAGCATGCACGAACAGCAGGGGTGCCAACGGTCTGCAAGACTGGTCTGAGCGTGCATCCAAATGGACGTAATCAATGATGGTTTGTAGGACTGCTTCTTGTGATGGGTCACCCTTGTCAATTGTGGGACTTGCTGCGGCAGGCACGAAGGAAGAAGAATCCCCAAAAGCTTCATCCTCACGCTTGATAGCATCGGCAATGCGTTGCGCATGTGCATAAATGTCATCACCGCTCTCATATTGCCCGTGGTCATTCAGGTCATGCACGAAATTGATATCATAGGATGGCGCACTGCTGGTTGCGGGATGGTCCGGAAGAAACCCTCGAAGAGATGCACAAATGCCATCGAACTCTTTTGAATTGTCTTCTTGCTTTTCCTCTGCCTGTGCACGATTTATGGCATCCTGAATATCCTCAACAGCTTCGACAAACCGCGTATTTTGGACATCCTTTTTAAGGTCGTTCACCTCGTGCATCTCCTTCTCAAAATCGAACTGCACGTCCAAAGCATGGCGCACTCCCCAAAGCTTTCGATTTCGCTTCCGCACTTGATCGAAAATAGTTTTTTGGAGACGTTCATATTGACCATGACGAATAATCCTCTTCACCATGGCAAATCGGCTGCGCTCCAAATAGCTGGCATGCTCGCTTTGACAATGGGTAGCCCATTCAACATATGCACTCCACGTCAGCTTTGGAGGGCATTCAATATCCCAGGGAACAAAAGCACACATCACAAATGTAGCCCAATTCTTTTTGAGCTTCACGCTTCCATCGTCACCGGGGTAGACGGGCAGTTTCTTTCCAGCAAAGATGGGGCATCGTGATTGAGATACCAAGTACTGCACATAATCATCCTCGCACAAAATGTGACGCGGATGAAAATCGAAGCTTGCATTTTCCGGACGGCCATCGTCATCTCCTTGTGATGGTGTGGCTCGTGCACGTTGGTGTTCCACCTTAATTAAACAAGCGTATTCCAACGCACACAATCGCCGTAGGCGTGTTCCACGACAAGCGTAATGCAATGCCGGCGATACAGCAATTTGCTGTATGGTGTCACCGCTGCCAATCGTGTAGAGTTGGGAGTGACACGGTGCTTCAAGATCCTGTTGCATGGCACTCATGGTCAACTCATTAAGCTCACCAGAAACAAATGATGCTTCTAGGGCTTCAAACTCGGCATCGTCGGACGCAACTGACCCTGCCTCGGATTCACCATCTTCTTCATCATCGTGTAATAGCTCTTCGGCCAAACTGTCGTCATGAAGCTCATTGGTATTGGCTTCATTGTTGGCAACAACATTTGATTCGTTACTATTGGTGCCATCTTCCTCGTACTCATCATCACTGCACATAGCAGAATCATCTGGGACAAGGCCTTCAACGTAGGAGAACATAGTTGGCAATGCAGCAATGAGCCCCCAAGGATGGAATACGGTAAACTTGTGAGAACAATGCCAAGATGGGTAACCCAAGAGAGATATGGCTGCCATCCGTGCACTGAACTCCACTTTCTTGTCCAAGGAATTGATAATGCGCTTGAGGAGGAAGGTTGTTTCGTCCTTCATGTTGCTTGCACCTCTTTCCATTTCCTTGACTTCCTGAGATACCTGCCGAATGGTACTCATTACGTTTGCCACCTGCACCGGATTCTTGCTGCAATACCCAACCACATACTTGGCAACTGCAATCAATACATCTTCACCACCAAGATGTTGTACGTTGGTGTTGCTCGCGAATAGATAGGCCATAAGCTTGTTGCCCTCAACAACACGCCCATCTCGCGGATCCGGTCGTTTGAGCTCCCATACAACAAGTACGCATGCAACGGACTCCTCATGTCTGTCCAATTCTTCTTCCGACTTGTATACCTCAATGCTGTAACGATTTCCAGTTCCTTTGCGCGCAACGAAGAAGTATGGCCGTGTCTCACTGTAGTACTCCCCCCGCCGCACGCGGCAGTGCAAATCGACACCCACATTTTCCTCCGGGAGGCTTGCCGCAACTGGAGATCAAACATCGATGAATGTACAAACTGCCAAACACTTCATCGCTAAATTGCTCTATAATTTTGGCTGCCGCCCGCGGGTCATCGGGTAACTCTCCAAGTAGCTGTTGCTTCTCCAGCATGCGTGGTGCTTTCACTCCTTCTCTGGTGCGGTGTTCCCATGCATCATGCAATTCAGCATCCAACGAAGCACAAATCTGCTGGTCTAATACCGCGGCCACGGCACGAATTAGATCACCGTTCCCCCGCACCATATCCAAAAGCCAAGGTGGTATTCCCCCCCAAAACAGCCCATGAAAATGCAAACTTCCACGACCTTGACACTCGTAGCAAGTGCAATGCGCAACACAAGTACCAAATAGGCCTTTCCTGCGCGTACATACAGGACGATCCTTCCGCGTTACGCTTGCCGAAGGTAGTCCAAGAAGTACTTCCAAAAATGCGCGCACTTGGCGTTCAAATATGCGTGCCGCAGCCACCGGATTCTTTGCCAAAGATGCGAAACGCTGCGACACACCGGGTAGTGGGACCTGTGCACTAGAGCCTCCAATGGACAAATGAAGGACCAACTGATTGTCAATGTCATTGGGAGCCACGGTGTAAAACAACGTTGCCATTCCAAAGAACAACAACAAGCTGTTCATCTTGCCCATCACTGCATATCGCTCGGAGGTACTAAAAGGCACGGCAGCATGACAACTTCTCAATAACGGCAAGAATTGTCCGACAAGCCGTTGTGCTGTAGCTCCGCGTGGATTAGCATGCGCCTCTGCCAAATCCTTATCCAATGTCCGACTATTCATTGCCTTCTCAAAGGCTTTGAGTTTTTCCGGATTGGAATACACGGAGTCAGATACGGTGCGTAGCGCAGTGTGCCGAAACTTTTGATTGAATAGTACAAGGCAAAAATCACGATTTTCTGCAATGCGGTTGTCATGCTGTAGGAGCAAATGACGTGTATCATCCACACCAAGGCCATAGCAGCGCGTTATGCCAACCCCAAACATGAAGAGTGTTGGGAATGACAAATGAAGCAAGCGATCATTCGCTGTGAACTCATTCACCGCGCGTGCCTCTCGGCCTACAACGGTGTTTCGCTTATCGGCCAACAGCTCCTTGATGGACTGCAAAACTTGGGTGCAGTCATCTCCATCGCGGCCCACCAAGCTTCCATCTGACAACATCACAGCATCCAAAACTGCGGCTTCCTCGGTACGTTCAGGATTGGCAATGTCAGCACCCGACATCCGTTCGCTAGCCACCACGTCCGGGTGCTCGCCAACGGATATGGAATCGAACAAATTGTTCATGTACTCGGAAACCTCTACAGGCTCGGTCTCATCAATAACAATGTTTGCATACAACGGGTTTACCGCCTTCAACACGCGTAACCACTGCACCAAGGCGTCCCAACGCGGCTGAAAGACCCGTTCAACTTGCTGCCTTGTCTTGGGGTTGCAACGAACAGCATCCAACTCCGTTTGCTTTCCCACAAATATGACCTTCGTACCCGTCAACGCCTTGACATCAGGTAATCGAGATGCAAGAACCTCGGGTCCCTCATGTGGAATGGATATGGTGTGTCCTCGAATTGCCCATTGTGAAGCCGCACCACTAGTGGTGGACACAAGCTTCACAGTATTCACGGTGGTTCGAACTCGAGCGAGCATGCGTTCCTCCATGTCCGTCAATGCAGGTAGATCACCCAAGCGCCCAAAATGCTTGCCAGCCGCAATGGAATGAGGAGGCATGCATGGCCGCTTCTTCTTGCTAAAAAGTTGTCTATGACAACTGACGCAAATGGGCACCACTTCTTCGTCCACCAACTCTGGAATGAGCCAGAATAGTTGGCCACCATGTTCATGTACACAAAAGTGCTTGCGAAATTGTGCCGGTGTGTTCCGATACCGAGTGGCGTCATGCGCGCTCAGCTCCAACAGCTTCAAATCCTCCAAAGAAACTTCTTTGACTTGATGAAAGTCACGTATACCACAACAACCACAACTTTTTACATCTTCACAACGCCCAACCTTTGCAAACCATTCTCGTGCCAGCGACACCATTTCCTCAGGTGACACCTTTTCATTCTGAATTTCTTTCACAAGTTTTGCAACTAACTCTGCATCAACAAGGTCGTCCTCCTCAAATGGTGTAAAACGATCATGGCCACCTTGCTCCCAGAAGCTTCGGACCGTGGATGATAAGGACGTTCCAACCAAGTTGCCCTTAAACTCGTCAGCGCGGGGTTTTTGATTGCTGCACAACAACGCATCCTCCTCATCATCCAAATGATACGCTCCACCCTCACGCTCCTTGTGGTTCATCCACAGATACTTAACGGCCGTGGAAGCAGTACCTACAATCTTCTGTCTTGCATAATTCAGCGCACGTGACAAACGGCCTGTTTCTCCTGCACGCTGCTTGTCCTCCTTGCTTCCTGCCTCTCCTGCACGCCGCTTGTCCTCCTTGCTTCCTGCCTCTCCTGCACGCCGCTTGTCATCCTTGCTTCCTGCCTCTCCTGCACGCCGCTTGTCCTCCTTGCTTCCTGCCTCTCCTGCACGCCGCTTGTCCTCCTTGCTTCCTGCCTCTCCTGCACGCCGCTTGTCCTCCTTGCTTCCTGCCTCTCCTGCACGCCGCTTGTCTTCCTTGCTTCCGGTCTCTCCTGCACGCCGCTTGTCTTCCTTGCTACCTCTCTTGCCCCCAGTCTGTCCTGCACACCGCTTGTCCTCTTTGCTACCTCCTTTGCCCCCAATCTCTCCTGCGCGTCGCTTGTCTTCCTTCGCTCCAGCCGCTCCTGCACGACGCTTGTTTTCCGTGCACCTTGCTACGGTAAGGTCAATGGCTGCGGGTTCACCGCATTGACTTTCACGTTGATGCCGCGCAAGACTACGTTCATCCTTGTACGAACGCCCACAGAAGCTACACGCGAAGTCTTTGTTCTGTGACCCACAGGAATGTGCCTCGGGACCACGCTCACAAAAATGACGATACTCCCGGTCAAACGCATGCCCACAACCTCCACACTGCCAACGCATTGCAACACCATTAGAACGAATTTTGTCAGCATCGTTCACCACATCCCCGTCACGTACAACGCCAAGCCATTCACATTTATACTTTTGCGCAGCCACCAAACACTCAGCCTTTCCAATCTTGCTTGGCCTTCCTTTGCCGGGGCCATTCCCATTCAAAGCATGCATAGTATGGTTCAAAGAAGAAGCCACAACAGCCGCCCACCCCACCATGGTAGCCGCCAAAGCAACCGCAAGAATGATCAGCAAAAGCCAAGACATCAAGACAGCTCTCCACCGATGGCGCCGCGTTAATGCTCTGCTCCTTGTTCTCCGTCTACACCGTCGATGCGCAAGCCGTACATGGCGGGGAAGGCGCTTTTGCGAATGGCAATGCCCACACCCACAAAAGAAAAAAGCGCCATCGCTTTGCAACCATTCCCTTGTTGTTCCTGGCACAAGGCAACGGAGGGAGCTTCTGCGAGAAGGCTTTCTCCGCCATCGATGCGCACCAGAACCACACGCCGGAGTGCAAATAGGGCGACGCCCCCCATAAATATGAACTTTGGCATAACCTTGGGCACTTACAACATCCATTGGCTGGAGAAGGACGACGTCTACAACCAGCAGAAGCCAAAGAAGACCTCGTAAGTGACGGAGCACCACATCGGCATTGTAAATCATATGGTAAATGATAGCGGGACCGCGGTGAAGCGGAAGCCGTTGACAAAGCAATAACAAAATCCTCTGTAGAAGAACATGCATGCAATGCAAATGTGACACACAACAGACAAAGGACACACAAAACACACAGCAACTACCTTGCAATATTTTGTCACGCAGCAAACTCCCTTATACTCATGTTAGCGCCGCAATACCGCGACCAAACTTAATGCAGCCGCTGTCAATCAATGAGATACATGCAACCATCATTGACCTACTCTCAATCAATGACATACATGCAACCATCATTAACCTACCCGACGCACGGAAGCAAATATCTAGTGGAGAGGGGAACACTGAACACACAATGACACAAGGCAGACTTTTTACCTTTTTTATCTGCCTATCATGCACAAGAGCAAATGTTCGAACTCATGCAGTCGAAAATGAATGGGATCGCGGTGAAGCGAAAGCCATTTGCAAACACAAAAAGAGGGAGGGGAATACAAAATAGACAATGACATTCCTGCGATAATGGGATCGCGGTGAAGCGAAAGCCATTTGCAAACACATAAAGGGGGTGGGGAATGCAAAACAGACAGTGACAATCCTGCGATAATGGGATCGCGGTGAAGCGAAAGCCATTTGCAAAAACGTGAAGGGGGAGGGGAATACAAAAAAGACAGTGACAGCCATGCAATAATGGGATCGCGGTGAAGCGAAAGCCATTTGCAAACGCATGAAGGGGGTGGGGAATACAAAACAGGCAGTGACATTCGTGCGATAATGGGTTCGCGGTGAAGCGAAAGCCATTTGCAAACTCAAAAAGGGGAGGGGAAGACAGAACATACGGTGACATTCATGCAACAATGGGATCGCGATGAAGCGAAAGCCAGTCGCCAATGCAAAAAGAGGAGAGGGGAATACAGAACACACAACCACATGCATCCAACCCTCAATCGCCATCCCCCAACCCCCAATTGCAACCCCCAATTGACTTTCCTCCACCCTGGTACGTAAAAAAGCATACGCACTACCCCACCAGCTCGGTCCCAATATTCAGTCTTGATTAGGGCTAGGGTTGCTGTTAGGGCTTGCAGCCCTCCTGTAGGCCTCCTTCAAGTCGAAAATTTTTCTTGTTGTTTTAACACAAATATGAATTATCTACAAAATTTTGAGTATTTTGAGTATAAACACATAGTATGAAAAAAAAATTGGCGCCTTTGGCGCTGGACAGTTTTCTCTAGGGACACTTGTTGAGGGCCGACCCGGCACCACTATCTTTCAAAACCCGGGGGGGGGGGGGGGCTTGGGGGGGTCGCATACAAGGACCCGGCCCGGCTGCCCCCCCCGGGGTACTACCTCAGCACTTGCCCCCAGGAGCGATCTACGTAGATGCTCCAGCTTCCATTGTCTCCATTAGATGGAATTAGTGTTTGTGGATTGGAAAGAGGCAGACCCATATCCCCAACTGGAAAGGGGCCAATCCATGTGTCCAACTGAAAAGGGGCCACCAAAAACTGTTGATGTTTTGAGTCCATATCCCCAACTCAAAGGGCCACAAAAAATAGGGCGGCCCAGTGGATTATGAGTACATGTCCCCAACTCAATCTTGGATGCACGGGAACACAAAAAAACACAAACCACCATCTTGTGGGAAAGGGCATAATTAGGGCTCGGTTAGTTGCCGTAATACAAAACTCTGCACTATGGGCGCACTGAAGGCACACTGCGGGCAAGGCATTCCCTACTGTGGTTTCATCCTTGGATTATCCACCTCTTGCACATCGTCACCACATGCAATCCACATCCAATGCACCAAGAAAGCCTGAGATTACAAACACTGTGAGACTGGCCCTTTAGACCAGACATATCAAGCACACGTCACCATCTGGCTCATCCACAATGAAGAGCCTTTTGCAGCTGAATCCCAGCCAAATCTGCTGCACTGTCCACTCACCACAACCCTATTTCCCACGGGGTTATCAACTTTGTTGATGCGAACCTGCGCCAAAGCCATGTTGAACCCCCCCGGGGGGGGGGGGGGCTACAATTGGTTCTAATGCGACACCCCCCAGCTATCTGTCAAAACTTGTGGGGGGATCAATGGTCGGTGCTGATCGACTGAATGTCCCCGCCATAGACACTTTCAGCCAAAACTTGTGGGGGGGGGGGGGGGTTGGTTTTGGTTTTGGCTAGCACCCGGCCCGTGGTCTCTGGCGCCAGTCTGACTATGCACGCCCGACCTAAGGCATGGGACTGCGGAGCGTAACGCCGTCACACGCAACGACCGCCGTTCTCTCCCCTGGCCACTGGACTGTGGGCTGAGCTCTGTCACTGCTCACCCGCTCCAGGTTAGGGTTCGAGGGTTTGAACCGACGACCGCTTTTCGCTCCCCTGGCCTTTGGACTCTGGGTTGAGCTCTGTCGCTGCTCACCCGCTCCAGTAGTGTGCCAGGTTCGACCTATCGGGCGCCGTTCTCTCCCCTGGACCCTGGGTTGAGCTCTGCCGCTACTCACCCGCTCCAGTAGCGCACCAGGGTTTGAACTGACGACCACATCTCGCTCCCCTGCCCCCTGGACTCTGGGCTAAGCTCTGCCGCTGCTCACCCGCTCCAGCAATGCGCCAAGGTTTGACCCGACGGCCGCCGTTCTCTCCCCTGGCCTCTGGACTCTGAGCTGAGCTCTGTCGCTGCTCACCCGCTCCAGGAGCGCGCCAGGGTTTGAACATACGACCGCACTTTACAGAAGCTCTATCCCCAGGGCTACTTCTCCCCTGGGGGCGGTACATGGGTTCAGCCCATGCCGTTTTCGCTCCCCCAGGGTTTGGTACGCCCCTGGATTCGATCCACCGATCTCTCGCTTGCGCTTCGGCTATCCAACCGCTGGGCCAAACCATTCCGTCAAAGCTCTATCCCAAGAGCTACCTCTCCCCTGGGGGCGGTACATGGGCTCGGCCCATGCCGTATTCGCTCCCCCGGGGTTTGGTACGCCCCGGGAATCGATCCACCGATCTCTCACTTGCGCTTCGGCTGTCCAACCGCTGGACCAACCATTCCGTCATAGCTCTATCCCCAAAGCTACCTCTCCCCTGGGGGCGGTACATGGGCTCGGCCCATGCCGTTTTCGCTCCCCCAGGGTTTGGTACGCCCCGGGAATCAATCCCCCGATCTCTCGCTTGCGCTTCGGCTGTCCAACCTCTGGACCAACCATTCCGTTCAGCCACGGTACGCCCAGGCCTGTTAACTGTCCTCGCTGTGGCAGTGCAGGTGGGCCACCATGCCCACGAGCTACCATCCTGAGGGTTTTTATACTGGTGCCAGGTCACCAATTGCCGGGGGGGGGGGGGGTCGGCGGGAGGGTGGGGGGTATTGGCAGCTTGGCCGGGGGGGTGGGGGCTGCACGCAACCCACTACTATCACATGCATACCTCCAGGGGGTGTGTGGGGGCATGGGGCTACAGAGGTATGAATGCGATAATAGCGATATCTTGTCTTTGCTAGGAAGAAAGTCTTAAGGGTCTTAAGGACTAAAGGCATAGTACCCCTCTCAACTAAGCATGGGACAAAAAATTTGGCACCGTTGGCGCCATGGCGCCCGCACCGCTATCTTACAAAACTGGGGGGGGGGGGGGCTGGGGGGTGTCGCATACAAGGACCGGGCCTGGACGCCCCCCAGGGTTGAACCATAGAGATAGTGTTGTGCACAGCAAAACCACATGAAACACGCAATATGATGTCATCTACTTTAATGAAAAACACTTTGTACATTGAAAAAACCAATAAGAAAAACACTTGCAGTGAACGGCTGAGATCGCTTTGCAAATTTGATGACGTGTGTCAAGACTTGATCTTGAGCAACATCGCACTGTGCTACTGGATGCCCTTATACTTTTGCAACTATCCCTCAACTTTTTTGCAAGGCCACCGATATCAATCAACCCGTCCATGATTAGAAAGTTTGAGTGTTGGATTGGCAGCCTGTGAGGATGTTGCATGCACTGTTGGCCTACTGTGTGCCGCATTTCCAAGGAACACATCTTTGTTGACGCTTGGAGTGCATTATTACCCTAACTGGCCCACCACTGAATTTTCGAAATTATAACACAGGGCAGAGGGTCCCTCATGACAAAGCGTCTTCCATCAGTAGTGCTCTATGGTTACAGGCATTCTGCCCATTCTGTTGCAAGTCGAGTGTGCCATGCAGCCGAAACCTGCTTGCACATGCATGTTTCCTGGGGGTGGCAGCAGATGGTGTGTGGGTCTAAGCGGCGCAGGGGTGGGGCAACCCAGCCTTTCTGTTACGGAAAGTTTGGGGCCGCCACCAGTGGTTTATCCCCAACGGCTGCAGTTATTGTCAACTGCTGACCTCTAACTGCTGGCTGACGATTAACCACATCTGTCAGTGACAATTGCATTCACAATTGATAGTCGTTTTATAGGAGTGGTACAAATTAATTTAGACCACAAGGTAATGGGAGGTGATTTATGTGTTTTTTTCACCCAAACTTTGCTGTGTCCTCATACTGAAAGTCTTATGGACACTGTAAAACTATGGCATATGGCCACTAATGTACCTAGCAGGGTGCAGGGTCGCGGGGTGGGCTTCCGGAGGGAAGGAGGACCCAGCCCCCTATTTTGGGTTCGGGAAACACAAAAAAACATGTTTAGAAGTGAATTAGATGGTTATTAGTGGGTATTTGCCCCTATAAAGGGCTCGTGATGGCTAAAAATTTACCTATTTTAGTACTGTGGTCAGGATCCTAGAAGTAGTGATGTCCTATTTTTAGCCATCACGGGCCCTTTATAGGGGCAAATACCCACTAACAACCATCCAATTCACTTCTAAACATGTTTTTTTGTGTTTACCGACCCCAAAATAGGGGGCTGGGTCCTCCTTCCCTCCGGAAGCCCATCTCGCGACCCTGCACCCTGCTAGGTACATTAGTGGCTATATGCCAAAACTATACAACTATGCAGGAAACAACATCGTTAAGAAGGGCCAAAACATCCCGGTTGTGTGGGTTTTGTGGCCAACCACCAAAACACTAACAAACACAAAACAGCACTAAGCCACATGTACGTGGGCCAAAAAAAACATGAAGAAGACAGAAAAACCCAGCTTCTTTGACCAAAAAGGGGACAAGACCACCAATTAGCACATTTGTGGGTGGAGCTTTTTTGATGCACGGGGAAGATGGGGTGGTGTTTCGGCGAATTAGTCCAGCAGGTGTGCACAGTGCAGGCACCCCTCCCTACCCCTAGCTAGCGACATTCGTCAAATAGGACTGAAGACTCAACCCCACATCCATGATTATCAGGAACCCCCTATTATTCAACCCCCCCCCCCCCCTCACGAAAGACAATCATCCCCCAAAGCCAACAGTTTCACTTTGGGCCATCCCGATACAAGAAGAGTTATGTAGCCCAGGGTCTCCTCCCCAGTTTAAGAACCTCGCAGCCAACCGTCGCCTCCTTCAAGGGTTTGGCAGCCATATTGTGCCTGCTGTGGGACACTTGGTTGTGTTTTGTTGCTTTGGGGTATGGAGGGATGATGTTTTCAAACAACCAGCATGGCCCTGACGACATGCCAGACTCTTTCTGTGTGTTGTGGGTAGGGGGCGGGGGTGCCCGAAATTGTCCTGGTGCTGCACCACAACACTTAACAGGGGGGGGGGGGGGGATTCAGTCGGGGGGGGGGGGAGGGGGGGTTGAAACCAATTGCGAAAAATTGCGGAAAAATTACGGGAGAATTGCGGAAAATTGCGGGAAAATTGCAGGAGAATTTGCGATACTGCAAACAACCCTCCGTAACCCTCAAGGTGCAACAGTTCTCGACAGGTGGCTCAGATTTTTCCTTTCAGTCATACAAAAGGTCCATGGGCAGCACAATTACAGGAGGCGCCCCTCAATATCACCATGGAATTGAAGCATGAACCGAAGGCGGCGGATGTTTTCATCCAATTTGTGTTGCCGCTTTGAAACCGTCCCACACTGTGAGAAAAAGCGTTCCACGTCACCACCAGAAGTGGGCTGTGTAATCAAAAACAGCACCCTCTCTTGGAAAGGTGAAGGGGCGCGTGATTGCCACCATTCCTGCAAAGCAGTACGACCATTTATATCAACGGCATTGCAACGGATGTACAAGCTCCATTGCTCTGCCATATCTAGGACATCGGATAGGGTCCCCCCTGATGGGGGGACCCGTAGCAACACACATGAAATGTTGTCCTACATCCACCAGAACCATGAAAAACCTAATACCCCGGGGGGGGGGGGGGGGGGAGAAGGGCAAAGCAGAAAAAATGCGGAAAAATTGCGGAAAATTGCGATAAATTGCGGAAAATTGCGGACCTCAATCCCCCCCCCTGCACTTAACATGCCACAACAAAGGTAGGTACCTGCCTTTGTTGCACGACAAACCAAATGCACAATCAATGCAGCATTCTGAACACAGAAAGCAGATGTTAGCCGATGCACAAATCAATGTATGCTCATGAATGTCCTGAAATGCAGTTCATGGGTGGCTGACTGTTTGCCAAATGTGCAAAATGGGGGGGAAAATTGAAAATCAACCTTCTGCTTTATGTGCATGGAGGGCAGGAATATATATGTTGAACGAGGGTCAAATTGTGTATGTCAGTGGTAGTGCATGTGGTGCAATCACATAAGCCGGGGGCAGAGTGCAAAGATCTTTCTGTGTCGCTATTTCTGTGCTTGCACATCTGTGGTGTGCATGGGGTGCTGGGCTCTGTGCAGGACTAACCATTCTACTCGTATTGGCCTTTTGAAGATCAGCCAAAATAATGTAGAATTGCAGAGAACCGCAGATGAGCAACGAAGTATAGTTCTGAAATGGCGCCAAAATAAATCGCCAGCCTCACTTGCATGCGTCCTGGAAAATGCAGCACAGATGCAGACCATGTGGTGCTTCTTGCACAACACAAACGTCCAGTTTCTGTGTTGTCACAGGCGTGCTGCAGAGGCAGCTAAACCAGAACAATAGGCAATGCTCTCAGTTTGGTCAACCAACCACATCCAATGCAGGGCAACTGCTCCCCAGCAGCAGCATTCTCTGGGGTCGTGAGCACATGTCGATTATGAGCAACAGTACTGGTATCTCTGAAAGACGTCCTTGTCCCCAGCAGGGCATTTTACCTCCCCCCTGGACGGTGATCTCTGAAGATCTGACAAAAACGCAAAAGGCCAACAAGAGGGGGGAGAAATTACAGTCAAATGAGGTACTCAAAGAGGGGACGGAAAGGATTAGGATTGGGAAAAGCCAAAAAATGCAACGCTGGCCCTTAGATGCCTCAGATGCGCACACCTGAAGTCAGACACTATCCATCTTGTCTCATCAAACCAGCAGGAAAACATTCACTTGAGAAGCTTGCCATTGCTGGGCTCCAAGCACGCAGTTCACCCGCACTGCCACCATCCACCGTATCCTAACAGGCTGCAGACTCTGGAGCATGCTGATGGTATCTGGTGGAATGCAGAGCTGCGTTGTAGCGTCGCCATAGCGGTTTGGACTGTGTTTCGTGGTGTCAAAAGGTGCTTCAACGCCTGTGGGGAATGCCTAATTTTTTTTTGTTGCGCCACAAAGTGGTGCTTCACGTGCAAAGAACTGTGTTCGGGTGGGTACTGTGTTCTGAATGGGAGGGATGGGCGCACACAGGGGCCTAGTGCTTATTGTGGCGCCGCTTCTTTTTCTCTGACCCGTTGAAGGCAGACCCTCGGGTTCCAGGTGCCCGCTTAAGTCGCCGCGCGGTTTCCAGCTCCACTTGCGTGGGCTCTGGCACTTGCGAGCCAGCCTGTTCTGGCAACTCATCGAGAAGATTGGTGCCCAAGAACTTGTCTGCATAGGGGCTGTTGGAGATCTCATCAGTGATTCGCTGCAAGTGTCGTTTGATCTTGTAGGGTGACTCCTGGACTTCACGGCTGATGTCCTTTTCAGGCATTACTACCTCTTCGGCAGACTCGCTTTCGTAATTGAGGTCCTCCTCTGTGAACTGCACCGGCCCATACTTCGAGAGCATGCCCTGCAGGCGGTGACGCTTTTTGTTCAGCTGCCCAGCCCGGTCCAGGGCGAAGGTCTCCTTGGGGTGTACAAAACCTTTCACATTTTCCAGGATCTCTGAGCCGCAACCCTCCAATGTCTTAATCTTGACCTCCAATGACTCAATGTCTTGAGCAAGCTGGGTCTGGAACTCCTTGATCTGGGTCAGCCGGTCATCCAACCGTACTAAGTGCTGGGCACCTGGAAGCTCGTGCTCCAGGGCTTCCCATCTGGTCTGCTCTTTCAGCAATCGCTTCAGCTCCGTCTGGAGCGCCTTTGTACATTTCACTTTGCCTGAATGCAGCTCATAGAGCTGTGCATAATATTCTGTGAAAATCTGGGAGAACAGGACAGAGTTATTTTGCACCCTTGTGCGCGCTTCCTCCTGCTGATCCTTGCAGATGCTCTTGATTCTGTCTGAGAACCCACCCAAACTTCCTTGATAACTTTCCACTGCTGTCTGCATCTGTTGTAATCGCTGAGTCTCTTGTGCAACTTTCTGTAGCATTTCTTGTCGCTTGGCTTCCACAGCCTCTTCTACTTGCTGACGGATCTGTTGGTCAGTTTTCACAGTCACTAGTTCCTTTTGAATGTCAAGATGCTCTTTCATCAGCTGCATCGTTTTCTGCAGCGATGCATGCAACTGAGTGGTGTTGGCATCCAGTTTGCCCTTCAAATCATCCGCCATGTGCACCAATTTCGCAGGGTCGTGCCCATACGACAGCCCTTTACTGGTGATGTGCTCGTGCATGAGGGTGGACTCCTTCACCAAACTTTGAGCCATCTGATTGGCTTCTTGGATCAAAGGTGTCCCCTCGGCCTCCAGCGAAGACAACACTGCTCTGTCTGTATTGATATGCCCTTCCAATTTTGCAATGCTGTCCAGAAAAAATTGCTCTTTCTTGTTGTGATGCTCCACTTTCACCGTCTGTCGTTCAGCCCGCCCAGATGCTTGAGCAAGTGCAGATTCAAGGGCGGCGTCTTGGGTTTTCTGCTGCTCGGTGATGCTCTCAACCTCTTCAGAGATCTTCTTCGAGACACCTGCTGCTTCCAGAAATCTGGAGAGCGGACCATGAACGTATTGGTTGATTCCCTCTGCCACCAGATTTCGAGGCAATTCACCACTTTCCACTGGCACCTGAAGACAGCGTCCAAAATGGGGGCTCACAACCGTGAGTTGTATTGCAGATGGCGTGGGAGGGGATGTGCAGAACAAGGAAAGCAGAGAACACACTGACCCAACCGTTATTTTTTTGGTGGAGTCCAGTACGTAATAGCACTGGTATGGTGACTGCTACTGTTGTTGGCCACCACACTAGCAGTGACAAGCACTGGAAACTGACAAAACAAAAGCACAGCACACAGCACTTGCGCAGCTTATGTCCAGACAAAAAAGCAGAAATGACAGCAAAATGAACAGTGACCGGTCGTGCTCCGGATGCCTGTGCCTATCCCCGACCATATCAGCAGAAGGTTGACCCGACAAAATTACGGATGGCAGAAGCCCATGGCATGAGAGGCAGTGGGGTCCTGAAGGAAAAAAAAACTGCCTCCGGTATTTGTGTGTGTGGACTGGCTACGGATCAACGTCGGTTGGCAGCTCAACAACGGCCGTTGACGATTTACCGACGCGGGTGGCGGTTAACCGTCCGCAGTTGGTGCTTAACCCATGCATAGCCGAGAGCGGTTGGTGCATAACCAACAGCAGTTTGTGCTTAGACGGCGGCGGTTGGCAATTAACCGACAGCAGTTGGCGGTTAACTGATGGCGGTTGGTGGGTCACAAGGAACAAGCGGGGGTAGGGGGTCCTAAAGGAAAAAAAGAAAGGTAAAAGGGTGGCTACGGAGTGGATGCGGAGGGAATTACCTTGTGCCCTAACGTTGTCTTTGTCAGGGAGAATGGGGTCAGATGGTCAGACGGGGAGGGCATGCTTAGCCATAATCCGACGATGTCCGTCACCCCCGGTATCTCACCGGTAGGAAATCATTGTTCGAATGTCCAGCAAACGCGGCGGCGCCGGGAGGGCGTGCAAAGGCGGGATTACCCATGTCTACTGGTGTCACAGAGACCGTTCTTCCAAGAGACCGTTCTTCCAGGGTCCCCTCCGGCTGCTGGCGCATAATCCCGTTCACCACTGGGCCGTGGAGGTGTTGTGCATAAAGGCTGAACGAGTATGCAGGTTGGTACTCCCGGGCAGGCGGGGGGGGGGGGGGGTGGCATGACGCCATGGTGTGATGATCTCGTCTGCAACTGGCGGCACCTACTGGCCGATTGCCATTCGCTGCCCTTCCCTTGGACCCTTTCCCTCCATAGGCGGTGGTGCCCATCGGCTTCTCACCACCCCTTCCCTTCCCATTCCCTTGGTCGGTTGTGCCAGCGGAGCCCCTGGACTTGCCCTGTTTCACTTCTCTACGTCGAGTCCACGCAGAGGAAGGCAAATGCCTTCGCCGTTGGCCAGGTGCGTCCAAGCGGCCATCCCAAGCCGGCGGTGAGGTACCTCTCCCCAACGGCGGCTGGTGGGCCCTGGGATGGCCACTTGTGGGGTCGTTTCCCCGACGGGGGCACATAACAACCTTTCGCCTCCAAGTTCCCGCGCTCAGTCCTTCCTTTGGCGAGCGCAACACAAACCCCCTACCCTCTCCATCATGTCTTTGCTGCGCGTGTTGCGTCCCCTTGGCCACCCGTGGCGCGCGCGGGTGTGGGTTGTGGCAGGTGTTGTCCGTTGTTGGGTCACAGCGGGCGGCTCCACGCCACGGTGGGTGTTGGGCGGCGCGCTGGGTGCGGTGCATTGCGGGGGGGGGGGGGGGGATGTTCACTTGGTTCCGGGTGTACGCACTGATTTGAGTTGAATTTGTCTAGTTGCTTTGAGTTGAATTTGTCTACGTTGCTTGTCCGCAAACAGTGGGGTGGGGATACGTATGGGACCGTTGTTGCTCAGCTCACGGGTGCTGCTTCTGCCCTTTGGTACCATTCCCATGCCGGCGCCAGCACTTTTCACAAAGCCATTCCCAGGACAGTGAGGTTTGGAGGGTGCTCACCACTACTCATGCGGCAGGACTGCCTGTGGGCCTCATGGACAGCAGGCTGCCTGGGCGCACCCTGCACAGTGCAGTTCGGGTGCCACTGAAAACAGCATGGGAGGCACCCTCAACGCATAACATGTTTGGCACCAAACGTTCCACACCAGCTACCCCTTCCCGTGCCAGACCCGGTGCAGCAGAGAGGGCCTGACAGACCTTGAACCCCTCCAAGGCGCTGTCCACGTCGTTCAGGAGCATCTCCACTTTGTCTGAGTCGTTGTCCATTTTCAGTTTCTCCATCAGCTCTTTGCTGTCGTCGAGGGCAGTAGATGGATCTGTCTCCGCTTTGAAATACGCCGTTTCTCCACCAAAGATCAATTTGGTTTCAGTTTGCAGTTCATCGGTCAGCCGCGCTTGCTCTGCCTCGATCTTGTCTTTCAAAGCCTCCGGCGTTGGGGATTTGATCTCATCTTCCAGGTCTTTAAATGCAGACGTGTACTCCGCAAAAGTGACCAATAAAGTTTGAATCGTTGAAATGGAAGCCATTGCAGTAAAAACCACCAAAAATTCCCTCTGAAGAACAGCAGAGTCAATATCCCATGGCCCCAGAACAGCACCTTCTGTCGGTTGAAAAGGAAAACCCCTGCTATCCCGACATACCTTTCAGAAACCCAATACGACTTTCAGAGATCCGACATACCTTTCAGAAAACCAGAAAGCATGTCTTATGAAAGGAGGAACCCAGCGCCGAAAGGGCACCATTTCATGACCAAAAGGTGGAAAACAGAAGTTTGTCGTGGACACAGTGCTTCCAGTGCTTCCGAAAGAGCAATTTCTTTTGGGTGGGGGGTCCTTTCTGGTGTGGAAATGACAAGTTTTCCTGTTCTAAGCACAGAAACAACAGCTGATAAAGAACATGGACAGTCCAGTCAACCCAAAAGAGCTCAGAAATTTCCACAAGAAGAGGGGGAGTGTTTGCTCGGTGCGCTGCATTGTAGCAAGTAGTCTGGCTTCAGCCCCAGGTTTATCTTCCCCTGGAGAAGCAAACGAGAATCAACCCCAACCCCTTCCCTACAGAGCACACAACATAACACCAAATCTGTGAATTCCCTTTGCACAACAACGTGGCATGCAGGGCAGTGCTTGCCAGGCCACCATCCTTCAGCAGGTCATTGCTCACCAAGGCTACAGGTGCGCCTCCGGCAGTGTGCCAGACAAGGCTGCATGCAGTATCAGCATGGCTTGGCCACTGTAGACCGGCATCAGAACCTCACCCCCACCACCCCCCCACCCCCAGATAGGGCACTTTGTGGCGACCCTCGTGGGCAAGGGCTTGGGGCTAGGCACCAAGGGTGTGGGGACCCCACACCCTTGTGGAATCCCCCTGGCGGTGGTAAAGTCTAGGTGTACTGTTGGTTGGAGCATTTCAGCCAAAAAGGATGCGAGGTGCACGCCAGCACACTAACTTTCCCTTGGAGATACATGGAGCAGCGCTACTGTGCGGCACAATCTACAATCCTAGATCTACTTATGGCTAGGGTCACAAAGCTAGTGTAACAAATAAGGTTTTACAAACCCCTTTAGGAACTAGGGTGAAAGGAGGCACAGCAGCAACGGCACTGAAAGGCAAGTCGCTGGCAAAGAAATCAGGTTTGGGCCATAGTGCTTTGGATTCTGTCCAAATTTGGGCAGGTGATATGTGAGAGTGAATCGTGCAAAATTTTGAGGTAAAAACTCAGTGCTGCCACCCGCACAGTTTGCGTAAGATGACCCTGAATGCCCAAACTTTCCACATTTGGCGACGTTGAATGGCTTCAAATGCTGTGCATTGCTATTGTACCCTCTTGGCGATGGATGAGGATGAAACGGAATATTTGTAGGCCAAATGCAAAACACAAACACCCTTCAGCACCATTTTGACACTCAAGAGTGGTGCATTGCGTGCATGCTAGAGTGGGGTAGGGTAGGTAGGCTAGGGTTATGTGGGTCATCCCAATCCAAAAGGGGGTGAAAAAATGCTTTTCCAAAAGTGCATGTGCCCACCCACGTATGAGAGTAAAAACGGCGCCGCGGCCTGTGGCCACCCAGCCCCCCTGGTGCCAGAGGACGGAGGAGGTGCACGCGTCCGACTCCGCGACATGCTCAGTGCGTCCCTTTTGTTCGGAAGACTACTGCAAGCAATTTATCTGCCGCGCCAGATAATGGAGGGGATGGGATGAGGTTGAGGTTTCTGGGAAGTGGGCAATGAATCCTGCGGAAATCCAGGGCATGAAGGCAACAACCCATGGCTTATACATATACCCCCCCCCCCCCCGTGTCCAGGAACCGGCAATGTTTGACCGCGGAACCAGGGGTCGGTTCTTGCGCAATGTGCGCACACTTTTCCCCCAAAATTTGACCGTGGGCAACCCCGTACCGCGGAAAAAAAATTTTCCGGCACATTGCGCCGGGACATGCATGCCCTCTCCTTTCCCACAGTTAACCACGTTGACAAATGAACACCAAAGAAGTGAATCTCAGCTGACTGGGCTGTAGTGTGCCTTCCAACATGCATGGGATGATCTATTGTTGAACTGGCTGAGACGTGAAACCCTTCTTCCTGTGATACACCATCCTGAATTCCTGTCTGTGCTGCCCCTTGGGGCCAGGCTTCGGTGCTGCAGTCGCCTTTGGAGCTGGCTTCGGCTTAGGCTTAGGCTTGGGTTCTGGGACGTTAAAATGCTTGGGGACTGCATCATCATCCATGATGTCCGTTGTGAAAAACAGCTTGCTGTTGAACACATGTGCCAAGCCCCAGACACCCCTGGCTGCCTTTGCCCAGATGATATCCACACATTGGTCATTCGCAGAAGCACCATCACCTGCGCCTGCGAGTGACTGATAGGGTCCCCTGATGGGGGGACCCGTAGTAACACACATGAAATGATGTCCTGCACACCTGAATAGCTGTCCTACATCCACCAGCAACATGAAAAACCTACTACGCTGGTAAAAAAAGTGATGTGAGAATTTGACCGCGGAACTAGGGGTTGGTTCTTGCGCAAGGTGGTTCCTGGACACGGGGGGGGGGGGGGACTCCTCAGCCACGCTCTAGTTCTGTAGATGCCCACCACGCTTGAGGCAACCCATTACATGCATGGAAGATCAGTATGCCATTAAACAATGCTAGTTCAACTAGGTACCGCTCTGGAGCCGCGGAACAGCGGTGGTTCATCAGATTGTCCTTGTCCTTGCTCGTGTGTCGTACACTGCCTAAGACCCCGGGAGTTCTACATCATGGTTTCCTGGGAAAGGGTGCTTGCCACAGGGATATGACCCTGTCTCCCACCCATAGACAGCACACGATTGCCCTGCCGTACATCAGTGCCTCAAAACAAGGAAACCGTGTTACCGAGGTCAGAAATCCCCCCCCCCCCCACTATATACAGACAGAACTGACAGAACTTGGACCTACTGGGGAATTATTTCAGCCCAAAACTTGGGAAACCTATTTCGAAGGTGCCCATCAAGAAAAAGAGTGAGCTGTGTTCAAGCAGAAGCATAGCTTTGTGGGGGCGGGGTGTATAGGGGGGCAGAAATTTGGGGGTGGAGGGTGAATTGTAGTAATCTGGGATGGCAGGAGGGAGTGAGTGTTTCGCTGTGAAAAATGGGCACTTCTTTGTGAATATAAGCACCGGTGGTCTAGTAGGTGTGTGATTCTTTTCACAGAGAAATGCCCACTCCCTTTTGCAATTCCAGGCTACTACAATTCACCCTTCATGGGATACCATTCACCTTTCATGGGGCCTCTTGTGGAGGGGAATAGTGGAGGGGAAGCTGGCGTCCAACTGGCTTCCTACATTTTTCTACACTTGCACATGTGGGTTGCATGGTGGGCGTGCTGTGCATGGCGGTGTGCCTTGCACATTGTGTGTACTGTGTGTCGTCAGTGTGGGTTGTGTGCGTCATTGGCCTGGGTTTCATGATTTGTGGGTGCGTAGTGTGGGTGCTCGTTGCACCGCCCGTTTCTCCCCTTTTCTCCCTTACGCAGTGACAAAAGCATTGGAATAGAGTGAGAGTCCGAGATATGTGGCTATCTCAACAAGGCCCCCTCTCTGATGGTCCTTTTGCACAAATGCAACATGACTCCGAAAAGAAATTGTTCAATGGCTGTCATACACCCCTCACACTTCTCCCCCTCGTCGGGTTATGGCTCGGAGAAACTGGAAAAGCACGCGGGTAGCGGTACGTATCGGTCTCAATCGTGCCCAATGGCGCCATGGATGGCGCCTGCCTACACCTTAACTACGTTAGCACGTTGCTCTAATTCATGCACTTTGTTTGCCAGATTCTAAGTCCCACTGAAATGGCACTACTGATTGGTTACAGTGAACCATAGCCCACGCAACCATAAACCAAAACCCTCAGAACACCCTGCTCACCTCAAGGAAAAACATACCCCAGCCAGGTCGAGCAAGGCTGTATTGAAGAGAGAGGGGGGGAAGGGCATGGGGGGAGATCTGGAACACAAAAATGTGCAGCAAAAATATACCAAATCAATATTTCCTTTTGTCAATTTCACTTTTCCCCACTATGAAATCTGTGTCAGGGGGGGGCTCCTCCTATGCTTGTCAGCCGTTCTGATACATCCTTGAGGTCGAGTGTGAGGCAGCACACCAGCTAAACCACCACCAGAGACACCAACAATACAGGCAGCAACACCAGAAAGGCGCAAGATAATTCACGATTGCGGATGGAGCCTACTTTCCGGGCTCCCCTCTTGTAAAAGGGCTCTCGTCACCAAGACCCTTGCCAAGCTGCCGACAGGGCCGGCCAGGATACCCCAGCAGCAGTACTATGAGCAACACCCGCTACCATATCTGCAGCAACAACAGAGGCACGATCATTGGCAACACCAACAATCTCACAAGCGATACTACAGGGCTGCAGTCTAGTTGCAGCACACATAGTGGATGAGGGAAACAGTGTGACTGCGGCCCACATCATGCATACCTTCGCCGTTATGTCATGTCATGTATGCAGGGCTCTTTCTTTGCCTGGTGGAGTGGTGTTTCTGGATATCCATGGCATAGCACCAGTGTGTACCACAAAAGAAAAAACACCAAAGGTTGGTGGACTCTCATCCATCCACAAAAGCAAAAATATGTGAGCCCCCGAGCAACAAAGGCACGAAGGCCCTGGAATCCCATCTGCAAATGGATGACCTTGTCTTTCTCATGGTTCCATCTTCTTGTTCTACCAAAGTGCACAAGACTTGATTGTCCTTCTTACACTGCCCAACACGCTCCTACAATGCAGAACCACGGGTCTGGCAATGATGTTCGTCTCTGGGATGCCTACCACCAAAGCGTCCACACAGACTCACTGGAGCTGCCCGGAGTCAGTTTCTCAATCTCGCTCGACCACTGTCCCTTTTGCAGATAGCTCACAACCAATGTTGATAGAAGTGTAGGGTAAACATTCCAAAAGTCACACCAGCATCACATCGGCAACGCTTGGCCTACTGGAGTGCAACGTTCCGACATATCAATATGACCCCAAAGCAGGCTTTATGCATTCAGGGCAACAGGGACATGAGACCAATTGACTGAGATGTGGTGTAAAAAGTGAACTCGAAGTTGCAGGAAAAACACCATGGCATCCAGCGCCTTGCCATCCCAGAAATGTAAACGCCTTATTTCTGCGATTCCTTCGACACCATTCTCCGCCCAGTGCTTGAACTCTGACCGGGGCTGCCCAGCGACACAGCACCTGCACACTTCACTCCATTTCTTCCATTTGACTCTGAGCACACTGACTTTGCTCGGACTCTGCAGTGAACGCCGCAGGTACACCTCATGACGTGCAGGGTGCGGAACACTACAGCCGACATACCTTTGGCAACAAACAGAGGCAAAAATCAGGCACCGCTGCTTAGCTGCAGCTCTCCGCAACATTTCATTGTCCAGAACAAGCCTGGGTGCACTAGTCTCCACGAAAACACTTCGGCCCCAGCACTCTGCATTCTGGGGAACGGAACTTGCCAAAGCTATTCCCCTACTTCCCGGAATTCTGACCGTCCGTATATCCTTGTGTTTGTTGCTTCTCCGAGCAAACTGCCCTTTGAATCCATGCAAGAGCCCACAATCATGGTCACGCCCAAGCTGTGTATCGGAACTGCCACCAATGAAAGGTTTCCAGTACGCAGCCTCCAAGAGCCGACCTGCCGCAGCGGCAGACAGGACAAACCTCAGCTTCAGCATCTTGTGACCTGGTGTGTGCGTGTGTGTGTGAGCTTCAGCATCTTGTGAGACAGAAAAGAGATGGAACAGCCACACCAGACCGCTGTTGGAGGAAAGCAGACTCACACCCCGGCCATGCACCACCAGAATGTACTGGTGTGGATGGATGCTTTCGCTGAGCCAAGACTGGTGGGGCTGCGGCGAGGCATGCACAGCTGCAACACAATGCTGCGGTGTAGAAAATATCGAATCCAAAGTAAATCAGGCGCTGCAGTCGCTGTCTTGATCATTGATCCCGTTGTCCGTGTTGATAGGTGTACATTCCCTCAGGCGAGCAGCAGGAGGATCCTGGCTTCCTAAGATGAGGATGGTGGCACTTGGCAGCGGTGCGAGGTAGGGAGCGAGGGAGTGAGGGAGCGAGCGGGAGCAAGGGACGGAGGAAGACTCGTTGACTCGGTGGCACTTGGGACCCAGTGCGACCCATTTCCCACTTTGCACACCCTGCTTTCAGAGGGTGCACACGTCCAGCAATCAGTGACCCACCCGCCAACAATTGCTCAGTAGGAGCATCCACTTTGTGAAGATCGAGTTGTGGTCCTGAGCATGTTTTCCAGCAACAAAATACAAGAGGAGCAAGCTCTTGGGCCCGAAAGACGGTGATGGGCACTTGGGTGTTGTGGGGAAATCGGGTAGTGAGTAAATGACGCACCACCTTGCACAACGATCGCACACCATTTTTCACTGTTCCAGGAAAAGCCAACTTCATTGGTATCTCACTGGTACCAATTCTCTGTGAGGCGGACTTGCAGAAGGCAATAGAATTTCGAAAACAGATGCTGTGAACACCCACAATCACCAAATATCACATGCAACGCATGTCTTAGGCCATTGGGTGCTTCCCAAGGGATTGGTGCACAATACCTCAGTGTACAGCATCTCAAAAATCAAAATTGCAAGAACTGATATGGCCACCCACAACGACAGTACCAAGCACATTGAAAACAAAATAACAATCACATGCGAGAGAGAGCAGGAGATATGCCACCAACCAATGAAGAAAATTTGAGATGCAGCTTGTCAGACGCTGCGAAATAAGCAGAGCCCGGGGGGGGCAACCCCTCGGTTCTGGACGCCAACTACCCCCCCAACTAACTGTTGGCCGGAGGCCCCTTGGGGGGGAGGAGGGGGGGGGGGGGCATTGGAGGGGGGGTGATTGGGGGGGGGGGGGGTCCAGGAGGGTCAGTTGGGGGGGGGGGGTCCAGGTCCCGCGATTTGGGGTGTTGTGGGGGGGGGGGGGGGGACAGGCTCCGCTTACCTCCCCTTGCCCTCCCTCCAACCATACCATCACCATAAACCTAAACCTAACCTTTATAGCAACCTGGTTTGGCCATGCCAGCCATGTTGATTGGGCTGAACAAGATCCCCCCAATTTCGTTCATGGCTGCTTTTGCCACATCATTGCTCTCCATTTTGGACCCCAACACTCACTCTGACCCTAGCCTAGGGTGAGAGCCAGGGCTAGGGTTAGGGCTAGGGTCACCGAGCTGGTGGAACCAGTCTTGGTTTTATAACCCTTTTTAGTGTCTAGGGTGGACCTACCAGGTTTAGCAGCAGCAAGCAAGCAAGCAAGCAAGCAAGCAAGCAGCAAGCAGCACACGCGAAATGGCTAAAAATCACAACTCCGTCGTGGTGCTTCCGATTCGGGTGAAATTTTGGTGGATGATACCTATGGGTGTGAAGTACTATCACACAAAGTTTGAGCAAGAAACTCAACGGTGGCGGCCGGGAACGGGATTCGCAAGTGGCGGACCTCAGTTTCAAAAACTGCAGTTTAGGGCCAAAAACAGCTGTTTTTGGGCCAAAAAAGCCCTAGAACACATTCAAAACGGCCAAACAAAGGGAAACGGTGGGTACACTGCACATGCGGCTTGACTTCCCCGTGTCAACGAGCTCTTTGCGACGCATGATATGTCCCGGAAACGGCCCAAAAAGCCTGCAGAAGCTCCAAATGCCGACAGCCACAAACCAATAATAGGCCATATCTTTGGCTACATGGCTCAAAATGCGATTCCGAGGGCACCTACTCCACCCGCAACCCCCCACTTTTTGTGGTTTCCACCCCTCAGAATTGCCCAAACGGACGCCTAGACCCCCATAGCTAGCCCCACTAGGCTGCGGCAAGCTGCAAGCTCAAGCCCAAACAGGTGGGTACCCAAATGGGTCAACAGGTTCCGGTAGGGGCAAAAAGATGACTTTTCTCAAAAATGATCCTAGAGCATGCGCGACACTAAAACAAGTATTTTTGGACCGTTTTGAGCTTGTGGTGGCCCATTTTGGTCCTCCGAAAATCCCAAAATGCCTTGAAAATGGGCTGTTTTGGGACCAAAAATGGTTCAAAAATGGGTCAAAAACGCATTTTTCCAAACCTCATCCTAGACCATTTGGGGTGCACAAACGGGTGAAATGAGCCCATTTTGAGCCCATTTTGGGGCATTTTGGCCCCTTAGAAGTCCAAAAAGCCTTGAAAGTGGGCCTTGTGGTGATGGGGTTCACTTGTGAGATGCATTTCACTTTGTCAAGAGCCATCAATGCGTGAATCATTCTTGATGTCCCTCACTAGTCATAGCTAATGTTCCTTCCCGCACCAGCTCGGTCCCAATATTCAGTCTTGATTAGGTGTAGGGATAGGAGTAGGCTGAGGGTTGGGGGTGGGTGTTAGAGTCAAGGTTGGGTTTAAGGATAGTGTTGGGGTGCAAATTGGACAAAATTTTCCTCAGGGCACCTTTGGTGTTCATGGAGCATCGGTCGCCTTAGGCGCCCATGGACGCCTGGGGGCGACACCTTTGGCAACTAACTGTTGGCCGAAGGCCCCTCGGGGGGGGGGGGGGGGGAGGGGTAGTTGGCGTCCTAGGACCCGCGGAGTCGCCCCCCCGCGGGAAGCAGAGATACAGTTCTTCCATCGCATGTCTCAAATTGCATGCAAAAAGGATGCTGCTGTTCAGTTGGAGTTGGACACCTGTGTGTTTCTTAGACCCTTGAACCTTGACTCCAGACTTGATTGCGAAAAACTTTTGGCTGCACCGAGGGCGCTTGCGATAAAACATTTGATCACAGAGAGCAGAGCACAACACACAGCAAACTTGGTTACTGAAATACGATATGCAAAAGGAAAAAGGGGTCACTCAACCTTGATATGAACTGCAAAGATCAGCAACACGCGATAACGCTCTTAGTGCTTTGTGCCTTCTGCCTCTTCCAGGTCACTCCAATTTGCACACCAAAGGACCAAACCCGAACCCAAATGCAGTGGAACGGACCTGTCGCCAAAAGCCGAACAGTGACACCAGCCGCTGCAAATCCGACTGGCGCCGTAACAAATGAAGCCGTGCCGTATCCGCTGTCACATTTCCGCAGGCCCCCCATTCCAGGCAGCGGTGCCTGCCCCTTTTCCCGGCTGTAAATTGCATGTATGCCCCTGTGCAAGAGGCAATGAGGACAGTGGGCATAGACGTGCATAAAGTGCAACTGCGCATCGAGTTCACTCTAGGACCTGCTCCTGTGAAAGGCGCCCTCCGATGCGCCTGTGCAGGCCCAATAAAAAAAACGTTACTCTTACAAATACATAACAAACTTCAGGCACGTGTGACAATCAGGGCCGCCTCAACAGCAGCACCACCAGCAGGCACATCCAGGAGCAATACCAATCAAGCGGCAATGCCGGCGGCGCTGCAGGCTGTAACACCAGCAGCAATCCCAGCAGCAAAACAAGAGGATTGGGTAACGTTAGGCCAAAATGCTTGCAATTCCCAATGATACATATTACGAATTACCAAATTACGAACAATGGCACGAATCTCTTCCACCAGCAATGCAGCCTTGCCCTGACAATTATTCCATTTTTTCACAATGACGTTGAATTTGTGTCATGTTTTCTTTTGTTACAAGACCCTGGTTCGCCGACTACACTTATTCTACATGACAGTTTTTCCCTCTGTTTTCTTTTCATTTTGTATTTATGTTTCGATTTATTATCGGTTTAGCATTGCTACTGCGATTGCTATGGCTGTTAAATTGCCAATCTGTGGCTGGCTTTTATTGTTGTTGATACCAATTGTCGTCCCGGGAGTGGCACTACCCATGTTGTGATGTTGCGATGCATTGCAAATGCTGAGGATATGCCCCCCCCCCTTCCCTCTTTCTTTCTCACCCAGGGGGGAGGAAGGGGTGGCGTACCCCCACTTGCAACCGCTATCCAGGACGAAGTTTCATTCAGGGGCGAAGTTTCATTGTTGGGCCTGATTTTGGCCTGGGGGAGGGTGTCGGTGGCCACACTCGGAACCCTGAGGCACGGATCCCGGTCCTCAATTCCATTGGATTTGGTTTCCATTATGAATGTTGGTGCAGGTTGACCATCGCGTGCCCCCTCCCCCCCCCTGCATGTCCTAGATCCAATGTAATGGATCCCGCTCCCCATAGAATCTCCACCAAAAAACTAGAAATCAGCCAAACATCTCCCATATGGCTTGACCTAACCAACATGCAACTTCGTTTGGCAGCAGCAGAAGCTGTAGCCAAATGGCATCAAGGCTTAGCTGTGGTCCTTGGCTGGCTCAAATTCCTACTCTGGCTCCTGCATCAGTGGGTACTGGCCACCGCTTGTTGGAATCGGGCAATCGCATGCACACACGTACCATGGAGTTGCCAGATGTGCATGGCGGTCTCTAGGGTAACCATATTCCTGTCGCAGCATTTTCCGCACGTGCGCCAAGAGCTTATCATTGGTTGTGCATGCCAGATCCCCCACGGTCAGCTGTGTGGGGTCAATCAGACCCCCAGAAGCCCCCGTAGTGACAAGGCAGATATTCTTGCGGACACACGTATCCACAATCGCACATTTGCCATATACATCATCAATGCAATCGACGACAACATCATACGCGCCACTGCACAAAAGAGGAAATAAAAAGAGTGTCACTGAGGTGGCGATTCACGTGCAAGGAAAGGCAATGGCTCCCTCGAAAGGAGGGAACACGGTGGTCACGCTCTGGACTGCACTCACCAGATACAAAGCAGAGGGGGCACAACGAGCGTTGAAGCCAGAAAGCCTTTTTGTAGAAAATTCACAAAGAAACCAAGGAAGATCGCCTACAAACTTCCTAGACAGAAATGCAATCCTCTTTGCAGCGTCCAGGAACTGGTGCAAATGCAGGCCCAATCCGATCCCCCCAACTTGCATCCAGAGGTAACATGCATCACTTTTGAAGAGAAGAGGCCGTAAGGAGATGCTAAACCAATTTGACGCAACAGAGGTCTAGTATATGTAAGAACCCCTAATATGTTCGCACCACTACAATGTTCTTCGGCACATCTAGACAAATTGCGCGCCGCGTGCGCACAGGAAAAGCAATCCGAGAGGAGCCAGACAGTGGCGAAAATCCGACAACAGCCCTCTGGCCACCGTCTGGTATGCGCAACCCAGTAACCCACCTTCCCCATATCTTCTTCTTCGTCTGTGCCTTTTAATTTGGTCGCCTTCCGAGTTGTCATAGAGTTGCATCATGGTGGCTGTGCCAACATTCCTCCATAGGTTCCTGTCCCTGAGGCTCCCCTTGAATGCGCAGACCCCTGAAAAAGAGACCTGGGCGGTAGGGGCGGCTCTCCCTGTGTGTCTTCTTTGGTGTGTTGCATACCCGCACATCAGCTCCTCCACGTTATCTTTCGTGACAAACTCATGCAGGGTACTGATGCGCGCCTGAAGAGAGAAAGATCCAGCGTCACAACACGCCACTCTGGGCCTTTGGAGGGCATCAAACAAACAGCGTCCCATCAGATCATCCCATCAGATCATGCTGTCTCATAAGCTGCATCCATCGTCTGACTGCCAGGCCCTTACCTTTCAAGCCGAACCCTTGCAGCTGTGCGCCCATGTCACTTTCAATTCAATCCGAGATTTTCCAAAATTCAAGTAGATAGATTCTGGGCCTGGCATTCCAAACGGGTGATGCGATTGCCCTTCTTACCCAGACCTCTCATCATGTGGATGTGGCTGTGGAGATCAGGGCGGTCCGTAAAGGGGGGGGGGGGATGTGTTCCAAAACTGCAGTTTTGCAAAAAGACCGCATGTAGCTCATATATTCAACCATGGTTGGCGGTGATTGGCGGTTGGCGGCGATTGGCAGCGGTTGGCGGTTGGTGGTGGTTGGTGGTTGGCGGTTGGTGGTTGGTGGTGCCTGGGGGTGGTCCTTAGCAAAAAAAAAAATTGGGTTCCTGAAGGACCCCCCTGGTGGAGATCCTGTTCTTCTTCACGATGCCGCATGGTGCTGCAGCTGTGCAGTGCTGTGGAGCAGGAGTGCTGCGGCAGTCGAGATACCCCCGTGACTGGTGCTGACACTTTGAGTTCAGGTGGACTCACCCTCCAAACGCTTCTGAGAGAAACAGACACACCGCGCGCATTGCACCGCACGCTCATTTCGGGTTTGCGTTGCATTTTTGGCAGATGTTCAGGGTGGCAGAGACGCGGTGGCCTAAAGGGTCAGCACACAACAACGGAGGCCTCCACTCTACCTCCTCACCAATGTCATGGTGGTTGTAGCTACCCACACCCCCTGCCGGGGGGGGGGGGGGCATTGAGCACAAAGAGACCTGCTCGGCACAGCCCGCACTGAAGAGGGTGCCCCACAGGGTGCCCAAGCCT
Organism: Eutreptiella sp. 'Long Island Sound 2002'; assembly: GCA_964036045.1. Classification (NCBI taxonomy): domain Eukaryota; phylum Euglenozoa; class Euglenophyceae; order Eutreptiales; family Eutreptiaceae; genus Eutreptiella; species Eutreptiella sp. 'Long Island Sound 2002'. The sequence goes on along the minus strand of OZ038387.1, from coordinate 17,271,661 downwards.
GTGAAGCATTCGTTTCAACACGTTTTGCAGTTCGAACCTCATGCATGGGAGAGTGGTGTTTACAACCCGCTGTGACTATATGAAAAAATGGAGCGTTCATAAAACAACGCGCACTAAACCGTGCGCACCGCGCATTGCACCGCGCGTTCGTTTCTCTCTCTGGGATTTTGTGGCCCTCATGCCCTTGATGCTCGTTTCACACTTTGTGCATTCCTCTGCTCTCACTTGTTCACTGCTGGTTCTGCCCCTTGGCGTCCCTCCCATGCCGGCGCCGGCATGCTTCACACAATGTGTTTCCCAAGACAGTGAAGTTTGGATGGTACTCACCACTGATGTGGGAAATGTAACATAGGGCCAGGGTTCCGGACGACCAAGGCGTACCAATCACTCGTGCGCTGCATATCCCGGCATTTTGCCATTTGGGGGGGGGTGAAGGGGTGGCAGGTACAGCACATCTGCAAAATGATAATTTCGGTGTTAGCTCTGGGCTGCATGTGGTTACTGGTTGTCACATGGCTTCATTGGTGCTGGTTGTGCTGTGGTTTACGTGTCAAAGGTGATCAATTTGAGAGCCTCATGACATTTTTTGAAAGCAAATTTTTTTTTCGAGATTTTGGACCACTTTTGGCCCCAAGCAAAAATGTCCGTGGCGTTGGCGCCGGATTTTACCCTCTACCATAATAGGTTTTGTAATTTTCATTTCGTCATCTCGGATCGTTCAGAGCCCCAACCCCAACCCCAACCACACCTAAATGAATACGTCACGAGCATATCCATCCTGTACATGTCAAGAGTGGGGGTCCAGGGGAGGGGGTACAAAAGTCACAAACAGCAGTCGTGCAAAACGAACGGGCTGTCAAAACTAGTACATCAAGGGACCTTCTTCTCTGGATATCCTATGGCACATGGCTCTTTGCTTCCTATCACATTCAGCCTGGACAAGGGCCATACCACGTTGTGCAACTTCCGTAACACTTTGTTCCACCCTGTTTCATTTTATTACGCCTCCACCTCATTGTTACACCTGTGTTACCCCCCCCCCAAATTGTTTCCCCTAGGGTACAGATTTCAGCAACACGGGATACATTTTTTGGGTGGGGAGGTTATGCATGTTCTTTTTCGCTTGTCATTCAGGTTTGATTTGTGTTGGCTGCATGGTGTCACAGGTGCTGATGGAGCTGGTGCAGCATCTTCTGCTGCTGTGGCCCATGCCCACCAGTGTTTCCAATGTCACGAAGCAAACCACAATCACTGCTATCTTCAAAGGAGTTACCTTTGAGGTGGTGGCAACTGTACCCTGGATTTGTTTGTGTTCCGCTTGCTTGTACAGGGCTGAAGGGGTACAGATTTTGGCAAAATGCCCATTAAGCCTAGGGGGGTACAAATTTTGGGGGGGGATATAAATTTTGGGAGGGCTTACATATTTTGGGGGGGGTGCTAAAATTGTGTTACGCTTCCATTGAACTTTGTTGCATGCTCGTTCCACCTTGCTGCATGAGGCTGTGGGGCGGCACAGCACGTGTGGAGCTGACAGGCTACGAGCAATGAGCCTGAGAAGAGGTCAATGGGTTTACGAGCAGAGTGTCTGAGAGGCTGAGGAACCATGAAACTCGGGTGAACAGCTAAGCGGCTCAGCGGCTGGGCTGAGAAGCTGAGTAACAGAACTGGCGGGCTACGGCACTAAAGTGCCAACAGGACACCGCACCCTGTAATCTACCCACACTGCATCTGCACTTCTTACCCTTCTTACCCTAGCAGCAGCAGCAGCATCACCTCTGGGTTGATGTCTCGGAGCCTGTCTGCAAGCGCATCCACTTTGAATCGACCAACAGTGGACTGGAGGGCGTGCAGCTGCCGGTTGGTGTTTGTTATACAGACCTCATCCAGGTCCACCAGAGTGATGGCACCGATGCCACTGCGCACCAGGGCCTCAGCAGCCCAGGACCCAACACCCCCAATCCCAACAACGCAGACATTTGCCCTGTACAGACACAGGTGGTGTGCAGACAGCAGAGGGCAGTGCCTCCCCCACATAGAGCATGTCAGGCAGAGAGGACTGTGAGGCCCACCTTAAACGAAACTGAGCAGGGGCCCAACTGGCGTTCCAATGTGCCAGAGGACCGCCAACGTTGACCCGGATGAAGAGGGAAGAAAGGGAAAATGGGACACATCACATGCCTGAAGCGATTTGATATGCAAACCAGCTTCAGCTGACGGGCTCTTTATGAGAATACCGACCTGCCGGCCCTATCCCAACCCCAAGTCCATGTTGTTGAGCGGGGGAGGGGGTCGGAAGGGGTCTGGGGGCAGGGGGTCTGGGGGGGGGGGGGTCCTCCTTGCGAACCCAACGAAATCAGTGCAGAGCTTTGCTGTGCTGTGTGGTGTGTGGTGTGTGGTGTGTGCTGTGCTGTGCTGTGTTGTGTTGTGTTGTGCTGTGCTATGCCGTCAAACACGGACCAAAAGCATGGAAAATTTGATGATATAGTGCGACCAGTCTCTAACACACACTCTGTGAGAAGGTTAGGTCCCCAGGGGAGGGGAGGAGGGGAGGTACCCCCCCCCCCCCGGACCCCCTCTCCCCCCCTCCAGACCAAAGTGACTACAGAGGGAAAAAACGAAATTTACGACAGGGAAAATCTTGTTGGGCCATTTTTGGTACACAAAATTTTGGGTCCCAGACCCCCCCCCCTTCTAATACTTCCCTGGGGGTCCCCCATTCATTGTGGGGATTCATTGTGGGGATGCATCCATGGGGAACCCAGTTGCATCACAATAAAAGCAACAGTTGCCACGAAAAAGCCATCATGGTTGATACTCTTTTGGCGCCGGAAGCGCTGGAGAAATTTTTTGGGGGTCAACACACACTGACTTTCAGACGACTTAGAACAGGAGGAGGTGGGGGGGTAGGGGGTCTGGGTGGGGAAGAGTGGGGACCTCCTCCTTCCATTTTTTCGATTAAAAAAACAATATGGCCCACATCCCAAACCGATGCAACACCACAGTGTGCAATGTTACGCAGGCATCCCCTGCGCTTGTCATCAAATGCGACAACGGCACCCCTGCTGCAAGTGACAAGACCCCCGTAACATTAAAATGCCTGTAGTCATAGTGAAACAAAGAAGGTTTGGCATTTTCTTTGCACCTGTGCTTTCTTCAGAAACACGCTTCCCTTCTCAGCCTGCCCATGTGTGCAAATTCAGGGTGCAAAGTGTCTTGTTCACAGCCAAACCACCTGCATGAATCTGTACCCCCAACAAGACCGGCTCTCTCTCAGCACCAGCTACTCCAACATACCTGTGGAGCCTATCCAAGGACCCATCTCCAAAAAGGCGACCAACACCAGCAAATCTGTTTGCATATTCTCCTTCTGTTGCCAAAGAATCTGCTGCGTACATGACGTGTCGCATGCGCCAGGCCCGCTCTGGTGGCAGCCCACCAGTGTTTGTAAGTGAATGCAGCCATGTATGAGGCTGGAGGTAGCGTCCTACGGCAGCAGAGATCAGATAGTTTGATACACACACCTACAAGGGGACTTTTAGGCAGAGCACGGCACTACAACAAAGCAGGCACTTACACTAAAATAGACCAGGAAAAAAAAAGCTTGTCAGAGACCCAACCAAATCATAATAAGGGCCGATCTTCTCAGCAAGCCAGGGGAATGGAGACACAGAGAGACAACGTTGCTGCCTCTGCACAGGACAGACGACCGTTGTACATGTGTGTGGGGGGGGGGGGGGGTGCCATATTAAAGACGAAGACCTGCATGGGTCTACGGGCCGCTTGTGTGTGTGTGCATGTGATCTGTACTATTTATGAGGTAGACCCTAATGCAGCGTGAAGGCAGCCGTCCCATTTGGCTCAGAGCACTGATGCCTCTTTGTGACGGTGGTTCTGCCTCTTCTGCGGAATCTGAACCTCTGTGTTGTGTAGGTCAGGGTGCCGCCGTGTTTGATCTGCCGTGCCTCGACATGAAACGCTGTCGAGGTACCATATCCTCTGCATCATTCTCCTCCAGCCCCTGTGGCACAGGTGCCGGGGGGGGTCGGGGGCGATGATGCCTTGGGTCTCCTGTGCTTGGGGGCTGGAGGAGTGGGTTGACAATGTGGTGATCTCTGTGAGTGAGACTGATAGTGGTTGTGCTGGCCTCGAGAGGCATGAGTTTTTGTGTGGTGCATGAACGTGTGTGTGTGTGTGTGTGATCTGTACTTTTAGAGGTGGATCCTTGTGCAGCGTGGGGCTGGACGCCTCATTTGGCTCAGGTCTGCTGAGGCCTCTTTGTGACGTTGTTTCCCTCCCTTCTGCGGAATCAGAACCTCTGTATTTTGCTGGCTAGGTATCCAGAGTGTTTGCTCTCCCATGCCTCGTCACGAAAAGCGGGCGTGCGACATCCTCGGCCACGGTCTCCTCCAGCCCCCGTGGAACTGGGGCTGGCGGGGACGGAGGGGGGGGTGACTTCGGCCTCCTGCGTTTGGGGGCTGGAGGGGTGGGGGGTTGGTGTGGGGACCTGAGCAGACCCGTGGAGATATGTGCAGACCCTTGCGGGCGTGGTCGTTTGTTGGGCAGTTGCGACTGTGTAAGTGGGCGCTTCCGGCGCACCGGCCCCGGGGTGCACACTTTATGGTGTCCCCGCTGACAGCAGTGGCGCACTCCCCTTTGCTTGAGTGTGCACCTCGGGCATGGTGGCAGGCCATGCAGTGGGCATAGCTGCAGCTGTGGCCTGCGTGCTATGTGGTCATCAGCGTGGTGTCCCAGCGCACAGCATGCTTCAGCTGTGCGCCGAAGTCTTTTGCAGGTCGTGCACGCGGTAGCCGAGTGCTGGGCGCACTGAGACGAATCTGCCGGCGGCGCTGGCTGCGGCGCCCTGTGTGTGTTCGCGCGCCTGCGTGTTCCGGTGTAGGGGCGCTGCGGAAGCTTCCCATCCCCTATCACAAGGAAAAAGTTAGCTGCAAAGGAGGAGCAGCCCCCCCCCCCCCTTTGGCAAAAGTAGTCTGTTCCGAGGACGGAGCCAGTCCCAACTGTAGATTCCCCTGGAGTGCACGCTGCAGTCGATGCTCCTCCACTTCCTGCGCATTTCGGCGTGGCCTATGTGTGTATGGACGCCGCTTGTGTATTCTGTTGAGACCAACCTTGGTGGCCCACGTGCGCTCACAGTATGTTGCTAACTGCTGAATGTGTGTGCTCATGGCACTGCGACAGGTAAAATAGGGGCGGCTGTTCAGGCCGCAAAGTGCCGGCCCCCCCAGAGGGACTAAAGAGCTGCAGCGTGTGACCACACGCGCAGGATGCAGGTGGCCTTTGGTGACTAGGCGCTGCGCATTCGCCATTGCCAGTCGCAAGACCCGACCTCTCTCCTGTAGTGAGAGGGTTGTGCCTTTGAACTTCGCCTGTGGTGCGTGTGGGAGAGTGCGTTGCGCAAACTCTTCAAAGTCCAGCGCGAGTTCCAGGAACGTTACTGTGCCAGGTTCTGGGGCCCAGTGTAGTTCCCTCAGCCATCGCAGCAGGTCTGCTAAAAAGGGCATTTCCCACTGCCATTCCACCTTCTTGGGGGTGCGTAAAAGAAGTAACCCCTTGTCCTCCGGCTTGGGGAGGGGTCCCACCAGTTGGTGGTACGGGTATTGCCGAAGCTGCTGTGAGAGGCTCGACTCCCTAAAAAGCATGGGGGATTGCGTGTCTCGTAACTTGCGGGCCTGCAAAACGGCCACTAACATATTGTGCAGAGCTGTCAGGAAAGCTAGCGCTGTCCCTGACTTGACGCTGTCTGGGTCCAGCTCTGGGGCCAGTCCACAAAGTCGCAAGCATGGGGCCCACTGGTCCACGGGGGGGAGGCCTGTACTTGCGCTGCCGCCGACCTGATTCCCGGCAGGTGGGTATCCCGCACCGCGCTCCAGGCTGAACACTGCCTGTGCCTGTGTGTGTGTGTCGCAGCAGTAGCAGTAGCAGTAGCAGTAGCAGTAGCAGTAGCAGTAGCAGTAGCAGTAGCAGTAGTAGTAGTAGTAGTAGTAGCAGTAGTAGTAGTAGTAGTAGCAGCAGCAGCAGCAGCAGTAGTTGTTGTTGAGGGGAAAACATGTAACAAGGCACACCATTCAGGTGCGCCCCGAAACTAACCGCTGACTAAGAGGAAGTGGATTCACATGAGCAATGATCAAAAGCGTTCATTGGAAACTTGGAGGCAAAACTGACACCCTCGCATCAAACGCACCACAAATGACATCATTTGTGGACATTTATCTGTGATGTGTAGAATACTGCGGCTTAAATCACTGACAACAACAACAACAACAACAAAAACAACTCCTTGCCTTGCTGACACTAGGCCTGTACCAAGACCGTCATAAAAACACACCCTTTGTAAGGGGCATGGTGTTGAAGGTCCCATAAATCGGAGATCTCGGTTTGTCAGCCATGTGCATGAATTGAAATCGTAACGGTCTCAACCTGCTCCACACACGGGATCCACCAACGATCGCCGCTAGCAAAAGCAATGGCATGCTGAACCACGTCACCCAGAGTGATACTGGTAGGGGGCCACTTCCCTGTAGAAAAAGATGGAACACACATTTGGTCTCGTAAGGGACACTCAGGCACGAATCACAATCCGGTCTGGACTGTGGGGACAAAGGCACAGCAACGGGGGAGGGGGGAAGAGGCCGGATGGTAGAAGGGAGGGAGCAAAACACCACCATGTGCAAAAGCTCAGCTTACCGGATTAAACTGGACATGGTCTTCAGCGGACATACCGGCTCAGCGGACAAGCTGTCCGGTTCATTCCGTCAACCCCCATATGTGCACTAGTAATTGCAACGCCACCCCCAAACCAACACCATGATTGAATATTGCGACCGAGCTGGTGGGGGAAAGAACATGGTCTACGAGACTTCAGACAACACAAATGTGGAAAACCATGGGTTTGACCCGTTTTGTGAGCCATTTGTGGTCCCAAATGGGCCCATGTTCAGGGCCCTTTCGGCCTTGAGAGGGGCCAAATTTGCTCAACATGGGCTCAAAATGGGCTCATTCCACTTGTTTGTGCACCCCAAATAGTCCAAAAAGATGCTTGGAAAAACACATTTTTGATCCATTTTTTGACTGATTTTTGGTCCCAAAACAGCCCATTTTCAAGGCATTTTGTGAATTTGGAGGGGCAAAAGTGGCTTGCAATGGAAAGGATCATTTTTTTGGAAAAACACATTTTTGACCCATGTTTTGTCCCAAAACAGCCCATTTTTGAGGCATTTTGGGGTTTTAGGAGGGCCAAAACGGGCCACCACGAGCTCAAAATGCGCCAAAAACATTTGTTTTGGCATTGCATGTGGTCCAGGATCGTTTTTGAAAAAAATCAATTTTTTGCACCTGGTGGACCTTGTTGACCCATTTTGGCACCCACCTCTTTGGGCTACCTCTTGCAGCTTACCGCAGCCCACTGGGCCTAGGTATGGGGGTCTAGGCATCGGTTAGGGCAATTTTGAGGGCTGGCAACCACCCATTGTTGGTGGTTGCCACCCCTTAAAATTGCCCTAACCGATGCCTAGACCCCCATACCTAGGCCCAGTGGGCTGCGGTAAGCTGCAAGAGGTAGCCCAAAGAGGTGGGTGCCAAAATGGGTCAACAAGGTCCACCAGGTGCAAAAAATTGATTTTTTTCAAAAACGATCCTGGACCACATGCAATGCCAAAACAAATGTTTTTGGCGCAATTTGAGCTCGTGGTGGCCCGTTTTGGCCCTCCTAAAACCCCAAAATGCCTCAAAAATGGGCTGTTTTGGGACAAAACATGGGTCAAAAATGTGGTTTTCCAAAAATGATCCTAGACCATTTGGGGTGCCTAAACAAGTGAAATGAGCCCTTTTTGAGCCCATTGCAAGCCATTTTGGCTACAAAAGTCACAAATTGCCTTGGCCTAGGCCTAGGCTGTTTTGGGACCAAAAATCAGTCAAAAATGGATCAAAAATGTGTTTTTCCAACCATACTTTTGGACTATTTGGGGTGCACAAACAAGTGGAATGAGCCCATTTTGAGCCCATTTTGAGCCAACAGCCCCAAACCAAAACCAGGATTGAATATTGCGACCGAGCTGGTGGGGGAAGGAACATGTTGTAGGAGACTTCAATGACAAATGAGGTACGCACTCGAAAGTGGATGGGAGCGGCTCAAAAGGGGCTCAAAATGAGCTATATTCATCCGTTTGGGCACCGCAACTAGACTATGGCAGCCAATGTGCAGGAATTCAAGGGCTTTCGGGCGCCTTTTGGGGGCATTCGCGGACATATTGTGGAGTTAGAGGGCCCTAGAGGGCCTTTAAGCACGGGGAAGTCTAGTTGAATGTGTAGAGTAGCCACTATTTCCCTTCATTTGGCCATTTTCATTAAGTTCTAGGGCGGTTTTGAGCAAAAAGGGCTGATTCTGGTCCTGAATTGCGGATTTCGAGATGGAGGTCCGGTAATTGCGACGCCCGTTCCCGGCCGCCACTGTTGAGTTTCTTGCTCATGATTTGTGTGGTTGTCCCTCACACCCATAGGTAGCATCCACCAAAATTTTGGCCGAATCCGAAGCACCACCACGGAGCTGTGATTTTTCCCCATTTCGCGCGTGCTTGCTTGCTGCTTGCTGGCCAACCCTAGCCAAACCTGTTAGGTCCATCCTAGACACTAAAGAGGGTTATAAAACCAAGACTGGTTCCACCAGCTCGGTAAATGGTAACCCAATCCCGACCGTAACTGTAACCGTAACCGCAACCCTAGCCAGAAATCCTCGCTTCAGCTCGCTTCGTTCGACGTGGGGGCCAGCCCCCAGCACCCGCCTGAAATAACAAGCCTCCTGCGGTGGCCACAGACTGCCTTGTGTGTTAACCGCCATGTGTGTGGACTACCAAACCAGCCCTTGCTTTGGCTCGCTTCGCTCGACGCGGGGGCCAGCCCCTGCGCCCCCTTAAATAACAAGACTCCTGCGGTGGCCAGACAGCCTTGTGTGTGCACCGCCTTGTGTGTGCACCGCCTTGTGTGTGCACCACCTTGTGTATGCACCGCCTTGTGTGTGCACCGCCTCCTGTGTGCATGAGGGCACTTGGTGGGACCACGGTGGGATGTTGTTGGGCCAAGACAATGGGGAGAAACTGCAGCACAACGGAGGGATGCAAGGGCGGTTTTCAGCCTGAGAGGTGTTGTTTGTATGCGGGACGGGGGTTATTGGTAGGCGGGGTTACTGGAATGAACCGGACAGTTGGCCGGCTGTCCGGCCAGACAGTCAGCCAGCCGCCCGCCCGCTGGTCCGCCGAGCCGGTATGTCCGCTGAATCCATGTCTGGTTCATTCCATCAAGCCCAAAAGCTTGTTGGGGCCTGGGCGTGCACGCAAATACTACGTGAATCACCCATTAAATTCTGAGCAGTGTTGGACATAGCGACGGCTAAAAACAAAAAGGAGACAGGAACTTTACGACACCATCGGATTGAATTTTTCGGTATCCCAAAGGCTGTTTGGGTTCCAGGTGGCAACTTTTTTTACTTTTCGGACTGGTGGACCGAAATTAATGGCGCCACAGTTCAACGAGAATCCCGGCCGCAGTGCGTTGAGGCAGAGGTTGCGAAGCGAACCCCCCCCCCCCCTGTCCTAAAACGGGCCAGGTTCTGGTTCAGGGGGTAAAAATGCGGAAACACGGGGTCGCGGTGTTTAGACAAGCCCATATTACTGCACAGCACGTACCACGTACCACGGAACACATGTTGCACACATAACCCAACCCTGCCCCTTCATGACCACAAAAAGGTGTCCAACAGGCCACCATACACCGCAGACCACAAGAGCACATGGAAATACACCTACACCAACACTTTGACACCGATATTGACCCTTCCTGCAGTCTGCACAAAACACAAACCACTGCATTGGAACCGCAAAACCGCCAAAAAATCCCAAAAAAGCGGAAACACGGGGTTGCCCTGTTTGGCCATAGAACGACGATGGTTGTCACACTCCAGAATCACTCTGGCATTCCAACAGTACTTCAAGTATCATGCGGCGGAGCTGTGACACACATTGTCCAGATTGTTCAGCAACGCGCCGTCAGGCGCCATCGCAAGCCTGTGTTAGCCATAGAATAGAATGAAGATGGTCGTCACACTCCGGAATCACTCCGGGAACTCTCATGGTGCATTGTCATGAATACGCCTGTGTTAGGATAAAGGGGGGGGGGGGTAGTAGTCGGTGACACATATTGGCAGCCCCTGCAGCGCGCGGTATGTTGTGACCAGGGATGGTTGCTGATGTGGCGCTCAGCAGCAACGGCCCACTGCAAATGTGCCATCTGCTAATCACTGCAAGGGGGTGTTTCTGCACAGTGCGCACACAGCGCCCAATAGTACGGAAGCTTTCCTGTGACCACCCTGAAAGCCACCCAGGCTGGCATAGAGATGGATACTTGGCTAACTGGGTACCCCTGAAAGCCACCCAGGCTATACATCCACAGGGCAAAAACAGCAGCTTCAGACAGCCATATGGCATTTTCAGTGTGTAGTTTGTTCTAATTCATTATCTGAGTTTTTGAACTGAGTAAGAATCTGAGTAGCCCTGTGTCTGGGAACCAGTAGTTACCGCAGTCACCTTGGCCATCGGGGAAAACGGGTCCAAAATTGCCTACTTGCCGCACAGCGCGGGCACAGTGCACGGTGCGCCCCCCAAATGTTGCCTCGGGCCGCCTTTCTCTCTCAAATCGCACTCTCTTGTCTTTTATCATGTTCAGATCCATGATCACATCGCAGTTGGAGGTGGTGAATGGGAATGTGCACGAATGTACAAATGTGGCACTGCCTACAACCCCTGTCTTTGCACAAACACACTGCAGGAAGGTGGCACTAAACACGCTGCAACCTCATTTCTCTGTTGCCATGCGATCTGATTCTCGCATCCAGAACAACGGCTGGCGGAGCGCCTCCATTCATGGCGTGCAGCAAAATGGACACCCTTCTTGGAAAGGTGTCCTCGGCCATTTGTGTTCAGCTGCCACCGTGACGACAGCACCGGGGGTGCAGACTTGAGGGGGCGTGCAGCAGATATTGGTGCCCACAAAGTCGTTCCTAGAACACCTGATGGTGCTCTGGTCAGTGCCTGGGTGCACGAATGGAACCGTCAAAAATGCAGAACCCACCCACCCTCGTGAACACCAAGCCACTCAAATCCAGCTCACAGCAGTAGTGGCAAATTCCGAGATTGCTAGGGGTAGTGGGGATATTTGTCTGAGCAATACGAAAGGGTTGTAGAGGGTTTGGTAAGGGTTTTTGAAGGTGATTGCAGGTTGCTGAGGGTTGTCAAAAATTGTGCAGGGTTGGACGTTTGAGGGGTGTGGAAGATTTGCTGTGGAGTCTGTGGAGGGCTGCTGGTTGTCCTACCATGGGAGTCTTGATCACAAACACGGGAGGTATGTTCCCCAACATGAGAGGCAGCATTTCATAGGAGGCGGAAGGTTGTTGATTGCATGGCTAGAGCCATCACCCTGGGAAAGTTGCTGAGTTTTGCGTGCAAAAAAGACATGGGAAACTGCAGGGTATCATACATGTTCTTGTCTACAGTCCATTGTTTTTGTTGATTTGTGTGAGCTCCCCAATTCAAAGTGCACCTGGTCCCACAGAAAGTGCACCTAGTCCAGGGATTCATGGGGTCTCGTCTTCTTCTAATTCAGCAATCATCCCAGTAGAATGTGTGGTTAGCTGTCAGAGCAGTGATTTCAGAAAGCACGCTCTCCTACAATCAAATGTTGGAGCTAGGGGCAAGCTTCTTCGACACGGGAGTAATTTGTATGTGAAGGTTCACGCATGGGGGCTTAAATTTGGAGGGGCACGGAGGGAGCTTGGACATGGGGAGGGCCACAAGAAAGACACCCATGAACGGAAGTGCATATTTGCGCTCTGGATATGTAAGTACTTGCTCAGATCCATTTAAACGCACTATTGATCAAGAGATGCATGCAATCATTGACGTGTGTGCCAGGGTTTTGCTTAGCCGCCCTAGGGGGGGGGGGGTTAATTCAGGGACCCACCCACCCAGAATTTTGGCATACCCACAGACCGACAAATGTCCCACCCCCCCCCCAGGGGGGGGGGGGGGGGGCTGACACCCACCCACCCACCCACCCATCCTAGCCCCTTTATGGGCGTGGGGCAGACACAGGAACTGTGGGGTTCTAGCGTTACCCCCTCCGCATCCGGCACAAAGCACAAACAATCCTAGCCCCTTTATGGGCGTGGGGCAGAGACAAGAACTGTGGGGTTCTAGCGTTACCCCCTCCGCATCCGGCACAAAGCACAAACAATCCTAGCCCATGTTACACGGAACCTGCAACAGAAGAAAGAAAGAAGTGGCACTAGCTCAATAGACCCAAGGCCCCCACAAAGTCCCACCCTACCCTGGGGGGGGGGGGTGGTTGGACACCCACCCACCCTGAAATTCTGCCAGACCCACCCACCCACCCCCCCCCCAGGGTAGGGTAGGACGGACATTAAGCAAAACCCTGGTGTGTGCACACAAATCCAGGACAGTGTTGGGTAGACAGGTTGTCCAAGGCACCAACTGGTGTTTTGCTGAAGGCAACCCCACATATTTGGTCTGTAACTGAGTCCACTTCCCTCTCATGTCCAGAGTGCAAGCACTCTTCTGCCCACAATTGCAACACGAAACAATGGCATCTGGCACCTAGCAATGAAAAAAGTCATACCAGATGAACCAGCACAACACTTACTGCGGCAGCCACAAATAAAATCCCATGACTCCAGCAGGATTGTTCCATCCAGGCAGTTGCAGTCTACTGCAGTGGTAGGCTGCTCTTCGTCTCAACGATCCGTGCAAGCCCTACTTGCACCAACAGCAGGGCCACTGACAAAAAAAACCTGAAAGGAAGATGATCCCTCTCAAAGAGCACAGACACATACATTAAACAGCAGGTATGCCTCTCCTCCTTGTGCAAGCACGGCCCGCATCACCCTGTTCTTGCCAGCCAGCAAATTGTGGGCCCTTTCGCCCTTTCCCGGGTGGGGGGTACGCAGTACAGTCTCGTGCCATCCAACAATTGTTTGGTGTTGTCTTCAAAAGCACTAGGGGATACCAGAGTTTGAACACATTTCAACAACAAATCCATACAGTGGCCAACAGCGATGGGGTGCAACATAATCATTGGGCCAATCAGTAACATCAGTCAATTGTGCAGTTGTGCAATCACGAACAAATAGAAGAGGATCATGCCTAAAACCTCTTACCATTAGGGGTATTACTGTTGCCACACTTTGCTAAACTCATAGGTGGTGCAAGCAAGAATTCACCAACACACTCCTCACATTCCTCCACAGGTAGCAGTTTTTTTGGTGCAGCCTGATAGCATGAAAAAGATTGGTGCTGCACATTGCGTGTTAGAAGGCTCGCTCCCCGTTGTCATGTACTTATCCCTACCGAATGAAAATACCAGGGAGTATGTAAGGACTTTGGCAGTAGCACATCTGATGTGGTCACAGCCCAGGGGGGGGCGACTCCTCGGTCGTGGGCGCCAACTAACCCCCCAACTAACTGTTGGCCGGAGGCCCCCTGAGGGGGGCCATGAGGCAACGGATACTGGGCTCGCATACGCCCCCGTGTCACAGGCGCATGGTCATAACCACATTGTTCAGTGTCTTGCATGCTGCACTGCAGCGTGGACCAGTTCTGTACCACACCAGGTGGCTGCTGGCTGTGCATTGGCACTGTTCTTCTGAACTGTGAGGTCAGCTCACACCCACCACCCACCCACAGTGCCGGTTAGCCTCTAACCCTTGCCCTGCAGGTCGTGAGGCCTTGTCTTGCTCCATCCCTGGAGGCGCAATGGCGCCGCGGTTGGCGCAAAGGCGTCTCAGAATTTCAGCATGTGCCCCGTCCGTCATGATGCTCAACAATTCACTGCTGTTTGTATGTGGCGCTCACCACATCTGTTCCCCACCATGCATGCACATGTTGCCCATACGATCATGCCTACATGCTTTCGTCATCCATCGGCTGCACAACACGTGACAACATGTCGTGTCCGTGGCTCAGGGGCGTCACGGCGCCCTGCTGTTTCTTTTCTTGACTGTTCCGGTTCTCCGTGGCGTCCCTTTCACTCGCTCTGCTCGAACCCACCCTGCTCAGCTCGAACCCTGGTCAGCTCGAACCCACCACCTCCCTTTGCGCCGGTTAGCCCCGGTCTCTCGCTCTGCTGGGGTCTCTCACCCACTCTCTCTCTCCCTTTCTCTCGTATTCTTCCCTGCTCATCCTCTCCTGCTGCGCCTCTCTGATCCTATCTCCCTGTGCTCTCCCTCTCTCATGCTTTCTCTGTGTCTCTATCCCTGTGTCTCTATCCCTCTCTCCCACGCCCAAAAAAAGGGGTTCGGGTTGTTTGGTGCATCTCAACCCCCCCCGGGGTTCGAACCATCCTCCACGGGACAGAAGAGGTGTGGTGTATCCACTGGGCCACGACGATGGGTTACCTGCACCATGGCACCATGGCACCATGGCACCACCATGCGCTGCTCTCTTCTTTTCCATGTTGTCATGCATATCTTCTTTCGCATGGGGGTGTGTTCAGCAGTGTGTAGAGGAACCGCACAGCGTCCCCGGGAACCGGGTCCGCCTGCCTGAAGAGCGTTCTTTGGAACAGTCGCAAGAGGTCCGCTCGGCCTGCCAGCCAAACATGCATGCAATCGCCAGTTCTGCTTACCGAAGAGGGCACCGCTTTATGCCCTTCTGCTGTCGGACAGTGGAGGATCGCCTCCCACTGGAACGGGTGCCATTTGCCTGCACTTTTGGGTCGCCACTGGACCTGCATGTTCGCCAACGCCTGGGTCTTCAGGGTCCAGTGAGGGGGGGGGGGGGGTGGGGGGGGTCTGGGGGGCTTTTGCCCAGGGTTAGGGTGATGGTCACCGAGCTGGTGGAACCAGTCTTGGTTTTATAACCCTTTTTAGTGTCTAGGGTGGACCTACCAGGTTTAGCAGCAGCAAGCAAGCAGCAAGCAGCAGCACGCGCGAAATGGGGAAAAATCAGAACTCCGTCGTGATGTTTCGGATTCGGCTGAAATTTTGGTTAATGATACCTATGGGTGTGAGGGACAAGGACACAATGTATGAGCCAGACACTCAACGGTGGCGGCCGAGAACGGCTGTCGCAAGTGGCGGACCTGAGTTTCAAAAGCTGCAGTTTAGGGCCAAAAACAGCCATTTTGGGGCCAAAACAGCCCTAGAACCCATTCAAAACAGCCAAACAAAGGGAAAGTGTGGGTACAATCCATGTGCGGCTTGACTTTCCTGTGTCAACGAGCCCTTTGCGGCCCTCTAACTCCAACATATGTCCCGGAAACGGCCCAAAAAGGTCCCAGAAGCCCCAAATTTTGTGAAGATGGCCGGCGACAGCCACAAACCAAGAACAGGCCATATCTTTGGCTACATGGCTCAAAATGCGATTCCGAGGGCACCTACTCCACCCCCAACCCCCCACTTTTTGTGGTCGCCACCCCTCAGAATTGCCCAAACGGACGCCTAGACCCCAATACCTAGCCCCACTAGGCTGCAGCAAGCTGCAAGCTCAAGCCCAAACAGGTGGGTGCCCAAATGGGTCAATAGGGTCCAATAGGCGCAGAAAAATGACTCCTCTCAAAAAGGATTCTAGACCATGTGTGATGCTAAAACAAGTATTTTTGGGCTGTTTTGAGCTTGTGGTGGCCCATTTTGGTCCTCCGAAAATCGCAAATGCCTTGAAGATGCGCTGTTTTGGGACCAAAAATGGGTCAAAAATGGGTCAAAAACACATTTTTCCAAAACTCATCCTAGACCATTTGGGGTGCACAAACGGGTGAAATGAGCCCATTTTGAGCCCATTTTGGGGCATTTTGGCCCCTCACAAGTCCACAAAAGCCTTGAAAGTGGGCCTTGTGGTGAAGGGGATCACTTGCAAGCTGATTCCACTCTGTCAACGGCCTTCAATGTGTGACTCATTGGTGTCCCTCACCATTCAAATCTAATGTTCCCTCCCCCACCAGCTCGGTCCCAATATTCAGTCTTGATATGGTTGGGAGGAGGGTGAGGGGAGGTAAGGGGAGCCTGTGATGGACTAACGCTTGGCCTTGGGGGCATGTTACCCCCAAATCGCCCCACCTGGAGCCCCCCCCCCCCCCCCAACCAACCCTCCCGGACCCCCCCCCCCCCCCGTAACCTTTGCAGCGAACTGGTTCGGCCATGCTGGCTGTGTTGATTAGGCTGAACAAGATCCCCCAAATTTCGTTCATGGCGGCGTTTGCCACATCATTGCTCTCCATTTTGGACCCCAACAATGACTCTGACCCTACCTAGCCTAGGGTTAGAGCTAGGGTTAGCGTTAGGGCTAGGGTCACCGAGCTGGTGGAACCAGTCTTGGTTTTATAACCCTCTTTAGTGTCTAGGGTGGACCTAACAGGTTTGGCAAGCAAGCAGCAAGCATCAAGCAGCAAGCATGCGCGAAATGGGGAAAAATCACAACTCCGTGGTGGTGCTTTGTATACGGCCAAAATTTTGCTGAATGCTACCTACGGGTGTGAGGGACAACCACACAAAGTATGAGCAAGAAACTCAACAGTGGCGGCCGGGAACGGGCGTCGCAATTGCCGGACCTCCATTTCAAAATCTGCAATTTAGGGCTAGAAGCAGCCTTTTTTTGCCCAAAACCACCCTAGAACTGAATGAAAATGGCCAAATGAAGGGAAATAGTGGCTACTCTACACATGCAACTAGACTTCCCCGTGCTGAAAGGCCCTCTAGGGCCCTCTAACTCCACAATATGTCCGGGCACCGCCCCCAAAAGGCCCCCAAAAGCCCAAGAATTTGTGCACATTGGCCGCCAACAGCCCCAAACCAAAAAAAGACCATATCTTGGGCTACGTGGCTCCAAACGCGATTTCGAGCGCACCTAATCCACCCGCAACCACGCACTGTTGGTGGCTTCCACCCCTCACCCCTCAAAATTGCCCAAACCGATGCCCAGACCCAGTGGGCTGCGGGGTGCGGCAAGCTGCAAGAGGTAGCCCAAAGAGGTGGGTGCCAAAATGGGTCAACAAGGTCCACCGGGTGAAAAAAAAAAGACTTTTTTCAAAAATGATCCTGGACCACATGGAATGCCAAACGGATGAATATAGCTCATTTTGAGCCCCTTTTGAGCCGCTCCCGTCCTCGTACCTCATTTGTCGTTGAAGTCTCCTAGACCACGTTCCTTCCCCCACTAGCTCGGTCCCAATATTCAATCCTGGTTAGAGATAGGGACAGGGCCGCAAACACATTCAACTGCAGGGCAATAGCGTTCTCGAACCGTAGATGCTCAGTCCCGTTAGAGTCTTTGCTCCCAACATCAATGCTATGTATAGTGAGCTCTTCTATACATACATGGCGTCTCTGAACGATCCGTCATGGGTTCCTCCCTCTCTGCTTCTATATTGTGTTGCTCCTTTTGTTTATTTCCGCCCTAGGGCGTGCATACATGTACTGTGAGTGGGCACCTGGACGTTCCTTGCGGTCTTGGAATAGGCTGGCACCCAGTTGGCCAAACCTCAAGATCCGCCCTCGGTGTGGAGACTAAGGCTAACCCTATCCATTCCTCCCTGGGTCAGGTTGCTACAGTGAAATATCAGATCCCGTGCTTCCCATGGAGACGGTTTCGTCCACCGACGTGGCGAATTCATTTTCATCCATAAATTGTAAAGCGCATACTATAGACATGCTGTCATTCGACGAGACCGCTACCGGAGACTCAATAAGCCGCAAGCCTAGGCACCGAAGGGCCCCTGAGGCTCCTGTTGGCGTGTAGAAATCCGATGCCGAGTGGAACTCTAACTGTCTGGTGGGGGAGGGGAGTGTGCTGCCGGTGTCACCTGGGCGAAGCCCAAATCCGCATCACAAGTCAAGGGTGTATTTCGACACTGAACTTAAGAGCTGAACCCGCATCTATTGACGGTGGACTCCTAGGGGTAGGGGTAGGGGTAGGGTGAGGGTTAGGCTGAGGGTTGGGGTGGGTGTTAGGGTCAGGGTTGGATTTAAGGATAGTGTTGGGGTGCAAAGTGGACAAAATTTTCCTTTGGGCGGCTTTGGTGCCCATGGAGCATCGGGCGCCTTTGGCGCCCATGGACTCCTGAGGGCGGCACCTTTGGCAACTAAATGTTGGCCGGAGGCCCCGTGGGGGGGGGGGGGGTAGTTGGCGTCCTCGGAGGAGGAAAGCGTAGCTCGATTGTGGAAATAAGCGTAAGTCGCTTTTTTATTTTTTTTTTGGCGTAAGTTGCGTAACTTTTTTTTTTTGGCATAAGTCGCGTTTTTTTTTGGACGGAAATTTTTTTTTGTGCAAGTCGCGTAAACTTTTTTTTGGGGCGTAAGTCGCGTTTGGGGAAAAAAAACCCATTTTTCCCAAAAAAAAAAAGCGGGGAAACACAAGAACCACCCAACAACCGCCATTGCTACCGGAGGAGGTGAAGCATATAGCCCCCACGGACATTTTGGGTACCTCCAGCACGGGTAAAGCAATGGAGCCGTGGTGTGAAGGGTGGTTTTTATACTCATCGCCGACAGATGGCGGAAACAACGTGCGGCAGATGGCGGAAATAACGTGGAGCACACTCATCATGACCGCAAACAAAAAATGCAATTTGCCCTTCGGCCTTTGGCAAGCGGTATCAAAATGACTATATTGCCGTCGGCGCCACCGGCTACGAAGCTCAAGCCAGCGATACCACTTGAGTCCGGTCACCTAGGGCCAACTACATTCTTCGCATGCAACCATAATGGCGTGGGGCCAACTACAAGAAGTCGGCAAACACACGCTTGTAGATCAAATCAGACTTTGTGTCCGATGCCTTCGGCTTTGCACGCGGATTTGTGTTACGCGCACAAGCGTTACAGATGTCCTTCACCCCAACTCGAGGGGCCACGCACAACTCGAGGGGCCACGCAAAAAAGCGTGGATTGTGAGTCCCTAACCACAACTCGAGGGGCCACGCAAAAAAGCGTGGATTGTGAGTCCCTAACCCCAACTCGAGGGGCCATGCAAAAAAGCGTGGATTGTGAGTCCCTAACCCCAACTCGAGGGGCAACGCAACAAAGCGTGGATTGTGAGTCCCTAACCCCAACTTGAGGGGCCACGCAACAAAGCGTGGATTGTGAGTCCCTAACCCCAACTTGAGGGGCCACGCAACAAAGCGTGGATTGTGAATCCCTAACCCCGACTCGAGGGGCCACGCAAAAAAGCGTGGATTGTGAGTCCTTCTCCTTATTTTTATTTTTCTTGGCAGTAGGTTGCGTATCGAAATAAGCGTAGGTCGCGTAACCAAAAAAGCGTACCTCGCTTTTTTTTTTTTGAAAAAAAAAGCGTAACTCGCTTATTTTTTTTGAAAAAAAAAAGCGTAACTCGCTTATTTTTTTTTTGCTGTAGGTCATGCATCAAAAAAAGCGTAGGTCGCGTAACGAAAAAAGCGTAACTCGCTTTTTTTATAAAAAAAAGCGTAACTCGCTTTTTTTTATAAAAAAAACCGTAACTCGCTTATTTATTTTTTTTGGCCGTAGGTCGCGTATCAAAAAAAGCGTAAGTCGCGTACCATACATTTTGGAGTTTTTTTTTTCCACACTCCGCCTAAAAAACATAAATAAGTGACTTACGCCAAATAAAAAAAAATAAGCAACTTACGCTTGACACTCCTAGGAGCCGCGGAGTCCCCCCCCCCCCCCCGGGGGGTCACAGTGGCGCAAAGCAATCCCCCCACAATGTTACGAAGAGGAGCCATGTGAAGCATTACTCAGTTCTGTTTTGAGTTCTCTCATCCATCTCCCCCTTAGCAGTTACAAACCTGGGTACCAAGAAGGAAAAATGCTAGTACCTATTCAAACGATAGATCTTGCAGTGATTGCAGCTGCTTTATGTCGCGTACTGTTGCTGGGGAATGTGGCAGTGGTTGCTTCAATAACAAACCTAGTTGTGCTCGCATTGGGCATACATAATGTGATAGCACAAGGAGTGCAGCAAAAAAGCGCCCCTTAAAATAAATTTATGAGCTGTAGGGACATTTTTAACAAGTTGCAAACAACCATACAGTAGGTACATTAGGAAGCTCGGAAACACACAGTTGCAACATACTTGTATGGATGCCACATACCATAGAACGAGGGAGTCTTGCCCATCAGCTTGGCAAGGTTCAAATGGGCATGACTGACTGTAACTAATCTTCACCAGTTTGTGATGCATATGCATGTGTTGCACTAGATTGTCCTGCTTCCCAACAACCAAGGATGTCAACAAAAAAAAGTCTACTCTTCATGGTCCTTCAAGGGTACAGGATATCTAGCCAATAGTTTGATAGCACATAGGCAGGCCTTAAACTGGTATTTAGTTCTCTGCCAACAGTGGATATCTTCTCCAGCAGAGCATGTAGCTGAAGGACACAAGTGTAGACTACCAGTGGATGTGGTGTTGGTAATGGTGCAAGAAGTGAACAATTCAAGAAACAACCATCGTTACACAAAACCAGTCTGAACCATCTGTGGGTGGTAGGAATTATCTAGCCAAACAACACGCCGTGTTCGAATGCAACTGCTCCCATAAAGTTACTGCCACTTGTGATGCTTTTTGTGCATGTGGTACCTTGTTGTACTCACAGCAACACCACGTCTGTGTTCAAGCCACATCTAGCTGACATTGATATGCCATTACAAACCCAGGACATGGATGGCAGAGGAATCTCAATCATTGCGGCCCAGAGTGCAAAGTCAACACGAGGCAAGGGTGCAAAAATTATGTCCCCAAAGTTGAACCTGCACCAGTTGTAGGGCGTCTCACTACTGTGGCACAGGCATTAAACAGTTTGGCGCTGCTTGCAGCAGGCCCCAAAAGACACTCAGGGTGAGGCCTCAAAGGAATTTGGCAAAAGGATCATGTCAGGCAGATCTACATCTGCCTGAACATCTGCATCTTAAGCGGCCGCTGCCATGCAGCAACAATCAATAGAACCATCCCATCTGATTCGTTTGGCCGTCCGATCAGTTTATGCCAACAATGGAGGTACTTTTGCATGCAGTGTGCACACAGACACCCTCCAGAGGAGCCAAGTTTCAACGTCTTGTGACAGGAATCAGGCAGTGAACAGGTTGCCCAGAGGGTGCCTTGATGATTGGGGAGTGATTACTGAGCCAAGCTAAGCCCACCATTGCATATCTTTAAGAGGTGCTTCATGCAAGCTGCAAAATGTCACCAATTTCTGGGTTGCATTTTTCAGGCTGGAGTTGTCACATTGGAAGCAGTTTTCAATTTCACGGGGTTGGTAGGGCACAAGAAGTCCCCAACATGGTATGTGTTTTGGGAGGGGAGGTCGAGGCCAGAGGCTCACTTGATCAGGACCATTAATGAGTCACAAATTTGACGCTGAAAAAAATGGGGGTGAGGCAAAGAGATCCCAGACAAATGATGACCTTTCTGGACCCCGCATCATGCTAATTCTAAAACCACCATTTTACAATATCACCAACCCAGATGGAGATGGAGGCAGGTCACAGATGCGCTCCACACTTGCGTGTCCTGATATGCATATGCACAAGGGGGGCGGCCTGTTTGAGTTCTAGACCCCAACCGGGTGTCAAAACTTTTGGGGGTCTGGAGGGGGGCGGGAGGGGGGGGGTAGGTGGGTCGGCCGGTCAGCCGCCGGGTCCCCAGGGGGGGGGGGGGTCGTGGGTACCCCAACATACGTACCTCAAAATGATCCCCATGACGCGCTGATCATTTTGAACATACACAACGGGGGTAAAAAGATTTTTCATAAGAAAACTTGCCCATTAGCTCAGGCTCTCATCAGCCAAGGTCCGACCTGGAGGTCAGGTCGGAGGTGAAAAAAAATTCTATTGCCTTCGGCAGTGCACCTCGAAGAGAGGCTGACAGTCAGCCAATCAGTCCCTTAGCCAGGCCAGCAGTCACACAGTTGTGGTTTTTTGTCGGTGGCAGACGCGGCCCCAAGCAGTGGGGAGACATTTTGCCTCAGGGCAAGCAGTGGCCGAATGGTAATGCGGCTGCCCGCAGTCCTTATGGTCGGCGGTCCGAAGCCCGGTCCGGCGAATTTGGCGCCGCCGCCGCCGCCGACAGTCCGCTGACCAGGATTCGAACCGCCGACCAAAAACCTTGCGTCGGCTGCGTTACCATTCGACCGGCGGTGGTGTGACAGCAATATGCCTCCCCACTGCTTGGAGCCTTCTGAGCGAAAACTTTTCACCCCCCCCCTCCCCCCCTCAAAAAAGTGATATCCAGTTTTAGGGGATAGAGGCCTCAGAATCGAAAAATCCATTGGGGGATGGTCTTATTGGGCAAAATAATGATTTTACAAGGGGTTGGACATCTAATATCATGCCTTGGGGTATGCTACGCGAATGACCCCAAAAAAGGGGGGTATACGACGCCCGCGCCTGCGCTTGATCTAACAACCTCTCTTCGAGGTGATTTCGGCGCCAACACTTTCCCCAAAATCTCAAATTGGAGAAAGACGGGCTATGCAGCACTGTCCAGCAGTTCAATGCTGATATTTACCATGGCATGCTGTTGCCATAGCTGCAGAATCCTTGGGCTTGCAGTTGTATGCTTTGCACACCCATCTCACTGTGATGGTTAAACGTCCTCTGATCACCCCTTGGAATGGGGGGCTGGCCCAACCATTGTGTCCAACCCCATGGCCAAAATATGGCATCACTGCAATCTATGTTGCGTCCACCTTCATCTAAGCTACAGACTCGGCCCCTTGCAGCCTTTCTACTAGTCATCCCATGTCCCATGGGATTTGCCATGCTCCAAAATGGCAGTATCAGACCATGCCTGCCATGGCAGAGTGAAATGGCATACACATGTTGCCAGGGGATGTGCATACTCATTTGTGATCATCAGGAATTTCAAAGAATACACGCATACTCATTTGTGATCATCAGGAATTTCAAAGAATACACGTTTGAAGCCAGATGTCATAAATCGGGCAGTGATTGCAAATCTGGAAATTGGAGTACTCGTTTTTGTGTTGGGCACTTTGAAGCACCCAGAACAAAAAAATGCTTTTTGCAATAGATTGTCGTCTAATGCATTTTTATGATGGTGTTGGGGCCAGAAGTTATTTTTTTTGGCTGTTTTACAAAGCGGATTCTTTTATTTCAGATGGATGCCTGGGGTAGCCAGAACTGATCATAACAAGGAGTTGCACAATCCCTACCACCGGGAACCAAATTCAAGATGGGTCATTTTGATACTGCGACCATCCATGATGATCAAAACACACTTATAAAGCCGGTTTCATAAGCCCTGGTTGCCCCATCCTGCATGTCCTAGCGGGAATGCTGTTTTCATGCCAACAGCAGGCCACATGAACAAACAACATGGTTGAGTTTGCTGCAACCTGTTGGGACTTGAACCTGGGACCTCCATTCAGCCTTGGGTACTGAAAATGAATGTTTGAATTGAACTGCTTGTTTTACACTTCCCTGTGCATGGTGCCCACCCATTGCAGCAACTAAACTTAGGACATGGGCCACCAAATCATTCTTCCAAGCTCTGAACACCATGCAAAGAGGGTGCAAAACATGCTCTGCAAGTGACTTTTGATTACCAATGGTAAGGATACCCCAAAAATCCATTTCAGAAAGTAAGGTTTTTCACTGCAAATTCGAGTGTAATCCCTGGCCACCCCAAAGTGAATGGTGCCATTGCAGCAGTCCAAAGCCACGTCCCACTCAGTTTTGCTGAAGACTCCTATGCTGCAGGTGATACAAACAGCAGTGTGGAGGACGACTGAGCACCGCAAGCCAAGAGAGCACAACGGAGGAACGACGAAGACCACCAAAGGCGGCATGGTTACGTGTAGGGCCGGAGCCAACTCACAGAGGCTTGTTCGCTGCTTCGTCCTGTGGGTTGCGGTGGGTTGTACTGCCGAGGGGACGGAGAGAAGTGTTCACACACACACACACACATCACAGAGGCTTGTTCGCTGCTTCGTCCTGTGGGTTGCGGTGGGTTGTACTGCCGAGGGGACGGAGAGAAGTGTTCACACACACACACACACACACACACACACACACACACACACACACACACACACACACACACACACACACCAAATTCCACACCGGAGTGCCTTGTAATGGTGCTCACAGGGGCCAGTCTTTGAAGCTCACAGGGGCCAGTCTCCCTCTCTCCTTACCCAACACACAACAAACGTCCATGAAAGCTCATACACACACTGCGTACCACACCGGAATGCCTTCTCATGGCGCTCACAAGCACGAGTTTTTGTATTTCAAATACCACAACACTCGAGGACAAGGCGGTGCTGTATCCCCGCGATGGGTCCAAACCTCTTTCACTGAGGTGGACAGGGATTCGAAAGGAAACAACCTCTTGCAATTGGAGATCTGAGCCCCTGCCAACATCGACTGCGATGGGCTATGCTCTGGCCCCAACACGCTCGAAAGCCTCCTTCGAACAACAGCAGCAGCAGTAGCAGCAGCAGCAGCAGCAACGACTGCTCTGGCCTCATTTTCCACCTGGCACTCACCCTCTCAACCTTCGCCACCGTCTTCCGTCACCATGCAAAGGACAACACCTACACCTTCAATAAATTCTAACTGCCCGGCGCACCGTACTGAAGGGCCGTTGTGCGGCGCGTAATCCATGACTTGTGCACCTCCGCACAGTTGGACCCTATATTTTGAAAGATAGTCATCATAAGAGACTGATCCCGAGCTTGGATCGAGTGCCCGAATGGAGCGATCCATCGGATCCCACTGCATAACCACCCCTCTTCCTGCAACGGTGACCACTAAAAGCCGCCCCTCAATGTCCACAGCGAACGGAATGCAATATCCCTGTTTCTCGTCATAGGGAACATTCTCCCCACCTGTTTTCTCAAGAATTTGTTCGGCGGTGAGTGAAAGACTCTCGTGATAATATATGTGTTGGTAGTGATGTGGACTGATAGCTTGCATGTCGAGCATCGTGTGCAGTCCTTTTGGTAAACCCGGCCACTTTACCACTAACTCCTGAAGCACAGAATGCCCCGCATTCGAGTGCACCGTTTGTTCACCCAAGCAGGGTGCGTTGCTCACAAACCAGGCCAATATAGCCGACACGTCCTCCTTTGCAGGCTTGGTGTCGGAACCCAAAGAAACGTGTGAGTCGTCTGATGTCTCATCATCTCGCAGCACGGCAGATTTTGAGCCCCGGCGTTCATCAATAATCTTTCGCACATCCTTGAACGGTAGGGTTCTTTGCATCGCCCTCCGTCACAACTACCATACAAAACGGCACCTGAAAATTCAACTGCATAAAATGGAAGCGTAGTGCATGAAGTGCAAGCGGATGGACGTGACGTGACACCTTTGCAAAAGCGGCGTGTCGGAGGAAACCGTCTCCTTATGGGTTTCGACTTTGGTGCCGTGGAGGAAGTTCTGATTTTCGGGGGGGAAAGAAAGCGTAGGAAGGCTCGTTGGTCATCGTCGATATGACAACGAACAAAATAATCACTACCGCACCAGCAACAACTGAGACCACTATGTTAAAAGGTTGAAATGCATTTGTGGAAGAACGGATGGAATTCATGGAAGAACAACGCCTGGGGATCCGTTTTTCGTGCTTGGCCCATGACTCAGACTGCTGGCAGGAGGTCGTTGTTCGTTCATGCGACACTTAGAGGAGCGCACGTGTTGATGCATTTGGAAATGGAGGCGCAGCATCGGAGGCTGGCCAGTAGAAAGGCAGTGAGACCCTGCGACGTGACTGCACTCGGTTTGCTGTAAAATAGGGTGCCCTTTCTGAATCCACGTATGTAGGAATCCACACTTTAGCTGTCGAACTTTTCGAAAATCCGAATGTTTTCTAATGGAACGCATTGCTACTATGGTTTTGGAACCAAAAATGGTAGTGCCGCCTCACGTCCACCCATTTTATCTTCAGATTTGAGATGTGTGGTTGTTGGACATGCCTTAGAGATACTCAGATCGGGTGGGCCAGCATGCATATGAATGGGTCAGTGCTTGTGCAATTACTGAGGTAAATCTTCAGCTTGTCTCAATTGACAAAAACTAGGGGTCAAAAAAGCACAACCATTGTCGCCACTCTTGAAGTAGGTGATAGGCCTAGATTTGTACACATGGTACAAGGCTTTGCCACTTTGGGGCACCCTAACTAGGTGGTTTCAAAAAGTGAGGTGGCCCTAGCACCCCTCTGAATATGTGAAGCATGCATTACATTGGAAGGCTTGCATGTAGAAAGGATTACATTTGAGATAGGGTGATTTGCCAAACATGTGGCAATTTGGGCCCATCCTTCACAGTTGCAAGGATTTCTCTGAGAATTTGTGGGGTTTTGGGGATTCTTTTTGACATATGTCTAGATTGGGACCCAAGCTACTCATCACTGTAAAAATTTCCAGATTTGGTGGCACATTGTCTGATTTACAGATCCCCTATGGTAGGCCTCTCATCCATGTAAAACCTTCCAGATTTGGTGGTAGATTGCCTATTTACAGGCCCTTGAAGGTGGGAGTTGTGTTGTGCACATTTTTTTTGTTTGAAGAACTTGCTTCACTGTTGATGTATGCATCAAGAATTTCGTTATGCCTTCTTGATATTTATCTTCAGTTGTCTTGTGTGAATTACAAGTGCAAGAGTCTTTGCAAATTCATTGTGCTTTATCGTACCTTGGGAACACTCTTGTCAATGGTTGCGTTTTTTTCAATGCATTACTTCATTTCATTTAGCTACTCATGAGTGATGTGCCTAATGCTGCTTGGCAAGTTCACCTTCTTCCGTTGATTTGGAAGATTTTGAGGTGCCTCGTTTCTAGGTAGATGGAGCAGGGGGTGTTGCATATGTTGTCCCCAAAGCTGACAATAAAGTTGCAAATGGCATGCTGTACGTGTATGTGAAGTACATGGCCGGATGGTTTGCCCCCACTAGACATAGCCAATGGCGCATGGAACGCTTGACGCGGTCTCATTCCCCCTCTCTCTTGGACAACCTGGGTTGTGTGCGCGTATTTGAAGCAAAACCCCAAATCAAGCCAATATGACAGTTTGGCCCTGCGAAATGGTGAAGGTTTTCGTGGTTAGCCCAAATCATCATCATCAAAGATCTCTCTTTTCATGCCGTGTGCCTGTTTCCTTGCATATGCATGCCCATTGTAGTTCCACTGTCGAAGGTTGATGGAAGACCTGGTGGCGTTGGGGTTCCCCGGGTAGTAACTGCAGCGCGCCGCGAACTTCCGTGGATTTTTTAGCTCCGATCCGTTTCGGGAGGTTGGAGGGGGGGAGGGGGTTTACCTCCATGTCCGATCCATGATCCGATCCATTCGGGGGGGTTCCGCCACCCCGATCCGGCACGGATCGTCAACCCCCCATGGTGTGTTGAACGCATGCAACGACACTAGAGCTGCCCAAAGGAGATCATCAAGATCGCTTTTCATGCCTTCTGACAAGAGCATGTGCATGTGCCTCCTACCAAAAGCACCCGAAAGTACATGGTCATAACAAGCAAATGTATGTGATTCTGGGGGCCACACGACATCCCCCCTCTACACACACAAACATGCACGCATGCCCACAAACACTACACCACACAACACCACATGCACACACAACTAAACAACTATAGTGAGACCCAAAAAACTGCCTTGGGTGTATGATGCATGGAAGATTCCGTGGACCGGTGTCCTTACACCCATTATGTAGGCTATGCCATTTGATCCAGTTCTTTGTTGATTGTCACATGCACTGCTGTGGGCGAAAATCGAACACGTTGTGCAAATGTATTTTTTAGTCGTAATATACTTACCACCAACTCATGGCCAACGTGCGTGTTTGTGTCCGTGATGCAACGGTGTATGGGCAGTGGTTTGCATCATGTCTTGTTTCGCTTTGACATTTGTGCCACACGGATTTTTCGGCATGTGCTTGAGTTATCAAGTTCATGTTGGGGTATGCCACACCATGTTCCCTATGGAATTGGAGCCTCCGTTGACGCGGACGGGTCTAAGACTAACAACACCAAGACGGTCTGGGAAGGGTGTAAGGTACATAGACGGGTTTCCAAGAGGATTGCACAGCCCATACCCATGCTGGGCGCAACAGCGACTCATTCCTGCGAGCCACCATCTTGTGGGGGTAAGACATAACATCATGGACGCCGGGGACAGCCTGATGCAGCCCTTTACAACCTTGACACTACCAATGAGTGGGGAACTGGCTTTCGGTGTTCATTCTTTCAAGGTTGAGTCACAGATATCCAAAAGAAAGATGGATGATTGAAGGGCATGTTGTCAGTTGGAACCCACGGGTTCGAAGTCCAGCCATTTTAGTTGCCTCTCTTCTACCTTGACCCTGGATTGTGGGAGGGTAGGGTTCTTTGGCTTTTCGGGCTTGGACTCGGGGGGTTACAAACACAACCGACCGGTCGCGCTAGGCGCTTTGCAACGATCAGGCACTGCCGGTGCTCAATGTGTTTTGTGACCGTGACATGAGACGGGATTTGTGGAGTGTATGCATGTGTCCCCGCACCTGCTTCTTCACTCATGACCGCCCTCCGTTGGTGGCCCCAGACCGGAGGGTGCCCACCGTCGCAGGTGGTCGCTAGTGCTTGAGATGCCCTTTCGCAAGTGTACTATGGGCTGTGACCCCTCTACGCACATATTTTCTTCCGCTCTTTGCCATGAAGGTACTTTTCACCACATATTTATTCTAACCGAAAACCCCATTTTTGCACCCAAAAGTAACAGTTGCATAGGCAGATGACGTAATGACTATGAAAAAAAGTGAGGATGGGTCTAAAGGACCAAATTTTGCGGCAAATCGGTTCCTATTCCCATTGTTGATGTCCGTCGTGCACGTGAGGCCCAAAAAGTAGTTCGTGACCTTCATGTAAAAGTCTGGTGTAAAAATGGGTATCCTCCAGTGGCTTCACAATTTGATGTGCCACCGGTGGTTGCCTGCGTCTGCGTTCTTTTCATGGCCATCGTCCAGCACCTAGGGAAGAGGGATACAATGACCACTAGGCCGTCTCAAGGTCGCCGGCGTTGCAAGGCATCTTGAATGTTCCAAAAAATAGGGATGAGCGCATGCCCCTACAAAAGGCGGCCAAACAAAAGGGGCAAGCGAGAGATCCAGTGGAAGCTAACAAGGTGCGTGTTGATCGTGCCGAGCGGCAAAAGGCCAAGACTCCCTGCCTCCAACCACCTGTGTTGACAATGAGGCAACAAGCCATTGCCAATGCCACTGTTTGGTGCAAGAGACAATTGTGATATGTCTTTCCTTCAATGGGTTAATGCATTGCACACTTGGAGGGACGGAGGGAGGGAGGCCGGGCGGGTTGGAGGGAGTGGGGGAGGGAGTGTATGGGTTATGCCATCCGTAGATGTGTACAAAAATTTTCTTCGGCGGTCGCAAGCGGTGGGCACCCCCAGAGACTGTTCCGTTCGAACTGGGAAACAATGACAAAAATTACAGGAAGCAAACAAACTTCCGCGGCGCTCCCCCAATCACAAGCTAGCAAGGATTGCACCATTGCCCAACGTGGATACCAAATTTGCTACCCCTGTGCAGACCCTTTCCCACAAATGTGGGGCACTGGGAAGTAACTGAACGGAATGGCGTCTTGATTAATTGATTTCAGACGCAGTGCGAAAAATACTGAAACCTTCTGCGACGGTGTTTTGCAGCAGATAAATGCTCTAGAATTCCTGTGCCAGCCTTAAGTGGGTGAATGGGTGGGTGGGATGGTGGATGGATGCGGGCCTTTGTTCCGCTGTGGATTGGATTGTTTAGTGCCTCGCATGACATGTTGCGTGAACCATTAAGTATGTGGTGCCATGTTCTGTGCACTTTTTCAGGTATTGTGCATGTGCGCCGTTCTTTGCTGACTGCTAACGGCCCGCGTACATGGCTGGACTTAAGGCCCCGCTGCTTGTTGGCGGCGTCGTGCTTCTGGCAGTTTTCGGAACAGTGGTGGTCGCCGATCCAAATTCCATCGTAAGCTTCTCCCTGAAGAAGGCCTTAGAAATTGTGGAACATTTGCCAATCGTCTTGCGATGCATAATCTTCATCTTGCTTCAGACTGGAGCCATGATGCTCTTCTTGCCTGGCACTCCCTTCAACCTGGCTTCTGGGTCTATGTTCGGCTTCGTGATGGGCACTGTTGTTGCAGTTGCAGGGAATCTACTTTCCTCCATCTTCAGCTTCCTGATCAGCCGCTATACCTCACGCAACTGGGCGGAGCGGCATATCAACAAGCGCCGTGCGCTGCTGGCCCTGGATTGTGCTATCGCCGACTCTGGTTTTTATATCGTCTTCCTCACACGACTGGCCCCCATCTTCCCCTACGGCCTTTGCTCCTACTTTTTTGGGGTTACCAAAGTCGAATTTCTCCCATACATCGTCGCCACCACACTGGGCATGCTACCGGGCACTGTGCTCACGCCGTACGTCGGCAGCCTCATGTATGATCTGGCCGGCAACGTGTCCATCGGCATCTTCAACCGCAGCACGGAGTGGATGGTCGTGGGCGCTGTCGTGTCCATCGTTGCCATGGCATTCATTACCTTCGTGGCCAAGAGAGCGTTGACGGCAGCCATGCGGAAATCGTCTGGCGACTGCATCGCCATGGAGGCCATGGAGGCTGTGGAGGCTCTTGGCGTGGAGCTCGCGGGAGAGGCAGAGATGCAAACAATTCCAAACAGCCCCCAGACACCAGCCGAGGAATTAATCGTCACAATAGAGCCATCGCCGGCGTAGCATCAGCTTCATATTAACCTCCCAGGCGCTACTTTGGGATGGTAAGTGCTCCTCCTTCTCCCTTCTCCTCTTTTTGACCAAATTGTATTTCACGGGCTCTCATGACTCGTGCTTTAGGATTCCTTGTGCCCAGTCCACGGGGCTCCCTTTCTCGATGGACATTCCCCCCTCCCTGGTTCACGCGCCACCCAGTTCCTCCGGCCCTACCCCGTCCCTCCCTGGTCCTTCCCTCGTGTCTGGAGCTCCAATGCTCCCGGGACCTTCAACCTCTCCACCTCCCTCCTCTCCGCACCACCCTGGATAGCCGGCCGAGTTGTTGAATCGACTGGACTCATTCTTCGTCGTCTAGTGTGTCCACTCCTTCCCGAAACGCCCCCCCCCCCCCCCGGACCTCCCCTCCCCCCACACTGCCGTCTGCAGCACTATCGAGAATCTCAGGGCATCCAGGGCGTTGATTCGTGTCCCATCTGGTCATGTCTCACAGGTTTTCAGGGCTCACTATCACAAATGGTGGCCGATGCCTCAACCCCTTTCTCTCTCCCTGCTAACCTTCTCGACCTCTTAGACTTCCTCGACCTCTTAGACTTCCTCTCGTCCACTCACCTGCAACAGGGTTGTGAGCTATCTCCGGAACGGAGGAGGCCTCGCGTCTCCGCTGCAAACATTTTGGAGATTCTGGGCGTGATCGGGATCGACATTCGGTACACTCATGTCTGTCCTTAACTCCCCCGCCCCACGCGGCTGCATCATTTCCATGCCTTGGATCTTCACAGCAACCCTCGGTGCTTGCTAGTGCTGCACTCATTTGTATGGCCTCGTTTCCTTGAAGTAGTTTGTAATTCTCCACATGCAATGCCCGCACATGCAGTTGCTAAGCTGTGTACCAATGTGCTTCAGCTAGTGCTACAGTGCATAGTGAGGGCTGTTAGAGTGCTTTGATTGATCTTGGATGTTACACAGGTCATTTTGGGCGTCGCGTGCGCACGCACATGCACGGTTGTACCGACTTCGAGCCTCGCTCAGATGGAAGCAAGCGACTTCGGGACGATTTCGTGGCGTTGACAAGTTGTTTGACACCCTAACCGTCCTGCGGGTGGGAGTCACAGGACTCCCTCCTTTCCTAGGGACACCCTCCTGTGGGACGCCCCACAGGAACGCATTTCCGCTACAATCATCGTGAGAGTGTCAGGTCGGAAAGCAGCCTGTGTTATGCAACACACATGCGATGTGCATTCTATCACCTTCGACGTCCCTCACCAACTCTGAATTGTTGCCGCTGTGCCCACCGGCCCCTGATTTACGCGCACCCCAGTGGACTTGCGTCACTTCTGCCATGCCACTGGAGCAATGGTTGTCATTTCAAATCTGCGTCGTCCAGCGGGCTGTTTTTGGCGCAGTGCCTCGTACTGCTCGCTGCACAGCTTTTGGGGTGCAGATGCATATAACGTTCTCCAAAACTCGCTAATGCACCTCCCAATGCTGCCGAAATGCGAAAGGAACGGTTGCAATGGAACCGGAAGCGCGGAAAACACCGAGAAATGGCAGGGTTGCACTGACATGGTGCAAATGCAGGACTGAGGGGCAACCACTTTGGGGCTTACATGTCCTCCCATCCCTCCCGATTTTGATCATCTCCCATTCATGCCGAATGCAGTCTGGTTGCCTGCACCCTACGCCTCTTGCCACTGCCCCCACGCTGTCCTTTGCACCGCCACGTTCGCGGGTTTGCTTGTGGAATTTCCGGTCCCGTCCCTTCGAACAGTTTAACAGCATTCAGTGCCACCACTGCGTGCATTGCGGCCCCATTGGAGCGGCCCACAGGTTCCCAGTCTGTGCCAAGGTACTGTCAGGAACGCGATATTCTGGCTACTGCAGTCCCAGCAGCATTATGACAGCATTCGTCAAGCTTACATGATTGCAGGTTCCATATTCTTTGCTGACTCCAAACACACAGGTCCCCAGCGTCGTACTGGACTATGGCCAGCTTCATGTGCGCATGCGTGCATTCCGCCACGAATTGTTCCCCGGGACAGGAAGTATGGCGTAGTCTCCGCCAGCTTGTGCTGGTGCTGGCCGTTGAAGGTGCAGTCGAATGTGTAACCCGTTTTGGGGAGTGAAGGCATCGCGAGCAAGTTTCGACGGACAGCAGTCGCCGCCGTCCTATGACGGCACTACGCGATGGACAGCCTGGAGGAAATACGCGCACGCACGCACGCACGCACGCACGCATGCACAGACAAACAGACACGCACGCGCGCGCGTATGCTGCACACTGCGCTTGTGGTGCTGCACGCGTCTGCACTATGCCAGTCTCTGGTGTCGATGCCCCCAGATCAGCGAGGATCTTTCACCTTCGCATTCAGTTTTCTGTGGTGCGATCCCTTCGACAGCCCAAAATTAAGAGCCCCCCCTCCAAAAATTAAGAGCAAGACCTTCTTGATATTCTGCTTCCCCTGTGATCTCTGTCATCCCCCATCTCATGCCCTCCCTCAGAGGGGAGGGGACCGTCACCTTGGTGACGCCCCCCTTCTCAGAAAAAAAAGAGGGCGGACTGGCGCGCAGGGCGCGTGCATGTGGACGCCCGCTGTCCACTGCGGCAGCATATTTTCCTGATGGGCTGAAGGTGTCCTAATCGCTTGTGATGAAGCCTATTTTGGCCAGACTGCCCCGAATCAGGACTGCTGTTCCTCAGGTCCTGAACCCGAGCTGGTCCATTTGCTTATTTGTGTATTCTTCATCTTTGTGACCCGTGTTCAATACAACCCTAACATGACTGTCCGGTGAAGGTGCCGTCCCCTGGGGGGTGGCGGCGACACTTGGCAACTCCCCATGGGGAGGAGGGGATGGGGGACCGTCACTCGTCGGGTGGATGACAAAAGTTGGGGGCCATGCAAACATGTCGTGTGCAAGCCCCGCCTTGTGTAAGCCCCACCTCCCGTAGGGACCGCAATCATTTGGAACCTGGGCGTAGCTGAGACAAGGGGTTGAGGGGGCACTAAATTCGCTTGCCGAAGCGACACGGGAGTGGCTTTCCCCTGGTCCCGCCTTTTTTTTTTTTTGGATCATGATCTGTGCGCACCAATCGTAAGAAAATGTGGACGTGGGTAATGCTTGTGATACGGGCGCGCATTTCGTGCTTTTAGGTGGTCCTAGTGTATCTCGGTCTGAGCACAATGGTACTGGTGACTGCACACCTGTGCCTGTCTATACCGCACCCTAAATTGGGGGGGGGGGGGTCACAATTTGGGACTGCACAGTGTGCAACGGAGAAGGGGGGCGCCCCTGGAGGGGCACATCACTGGGCTGGGCACCCCAACAGCAGCACAGTGAGAGAGGGCCCCGCAGGCTCCAATCCAAAACCTCCCACACTCCCGATCATGTTTTGTCGCACCCGTAATTGAGAGCAGTCCTATCCGTCCACAGCAACCAGCATTTCATGTGAAGTTGGTTGAACCAGGTTGGCAACGAGGGACGTACCGGCGGTTGCTTTTTGGTTCTTGGCGTTTGAATGGACAAACACAAAACAGAAGCCCGAAAACTTTGCGCTCGGTAAATCAGCGTTGGTGCAAGAAATGCACTGTGTCCACGCAAAGGTCTCTGGCGGTGCACGAAAATCCCGGCAAGCCCTTCGGCATGCAACTGTTTGCAAGCTCCTACACTGAAAAGGGACGGAAGCTACAAAACACTCTTACACTGGCAAGAGCTATTCGCCTTCGGTGAACATTTTCAAGGTACCGGCAGAGTGTCGTCAACACGTCAGATAGTGAAAACGGAATCAAGCACCTCTGATCATTGCTGCCCGAGCTGACAAGTGCGAACGGAATGCAAACAAACCCTGCGCATCAACCCGTCGTCGAAAGGAACCCATGTGCAACAGTGAAGAACCTTGCTGCGTCCGCCAACACACTGACACAGACATGCTGAAGTTCCGTGCATCGCACAGCACTGCACAGCAAAGACCGAGGCATCACAGCGTGAAGCTGTCCAAGTTGCGCTTCTCATGTACCGATTTGGTCCAGGTCATGTCCTTTGGCATGAGGAATCTGTGACTTATGTGTGTTTCCGAGCCCAGTCCAACCACACATCACGGGAATCCCCATGGGGGGTCCTGTAGTGCACAGTGGGTGAGCTTTATGCCAATATTGAAGGAAGTGTGCTCCCCATCCACGCCATTTACTAATTGATGCCGCGTGGACATGCTACTGCGACAATTTCCTGGTCTTTGCTGGTCTTTGATGTCCAAAAGCAAGGACGCCCCCAAGTGCCACCCATCAGGGCAATCGTGTCTCTGTTCTCCACACAAATTGAAATGCAGACAACGGCCCCTTTCAGAACAGACATTGGTTCCTCCTACGAATGTTTTGCCCAAACATGGGGATTTGGCCTGTTGTCCATCAGCTCATGAGGGAATGGATTTGAGCAATCACCACCAACATAGCTGGGACGCCAAGGGTGTTTCCTACCTTTGTAGGACAGAGGGTGCACTGTAAGGACTGCTCTTTGTGTCTTAAACTACATCTCTGATGCTTGGGTCTGACAGTCTTGTAATGCATCTCACTGCCACCGGACCCACTGTAAATTGAAAAGCAGACAACAGTCTACTGCGGACCTTCCTATCATTGCAGGCGAATGCATCCCAAGCCTTCTTACGGAGTACACATCCTCGGTGATGCATGGGATTAGACAAATTCAAACCAGACACGTCCGGAGGGTCCCCACGCTCTCGTTGGCTGAATGGATTTAGTCTGGTGTTGTCGCTGTCGCGGCAGAATCAGCCTTAGGAACCGTAAGTCGATCTTCTTGTCTGCCCAATTTGTCGGCTTTGCGTTCGGCTGCCGACGCCCGTCCAAGTTTGCAAAGTAACTACTTATGCGCCCTGTATATTCAATAATGTTGACTGTGTTTCGCAGCACTGTTGCCCGGAGGTCGGTCAGTCCCTGAGTACAGTTGAGGAGCAAACACACAGAGATGCTCCTCGATTGCCGAATTTTTTTGCTGACACCAGTTTGCAATACCAGTCCGTTTGCCTGGGTTTGCCCAATGTACCCGGGACAGTACCACGTTGAAACACAATTGCAGCTCCCACTCCAAACCTGGCACTTGCTCTATTGGTGCGACGGGGTCCTCCTTTCTTACACAGTGCGTGAGGACTTGCCAGAGGGGCACCGGCCAACACAAAGCGCGTGAGCTAAGCTCTTCAATTTTGCGTTCCTTCCCACTCCAAATCGTTGTTTACAAGCGGTTTAGCGAGTAAACGATGGCTTTGCGCATGTATGCGCATGCTTTGTGTGGTTTGTTTTCCGTGTGTTCATTGGTTTGCTTTTCTGCTGGTCCGTATTGATCGTGTGTCTGACGAATTGCCAGGTGACCTGTCTGTTTCGCGGAGCTACATTTCTTGTTCCCTCATGGACCAGCCACACAAACCATACAGATGCCCAAACATGGACTAGCCTCAGTCCCTGCAGGGCTTGCTTGAGGTGTTGACAATGTACACAAACCAACTCTTCTTTGACCAGAATGCCTTGATGCGCCTTGAAAGAGTGGGTGCAGTTGCCTACAGAACTGCGTCTGGACAGCCCCAAGCGGACTTGTGGGGTGTTTGCAGCTCTTCATGGCGTTCAGCCACAGGGTACGGTCGTTGGGTGTGGCCGCCAAATGTCCAAATGGCTTTTGCATCAGACATTTGGCGGCCTGACACGGCCTTCAGCCGCAGGGTTGACCGCCGGGTACAGACGCTGGACATCTCTTTGAGTTCGCAGAGCGCGCGCGCAGGGGTTGGCATGAGTCTCCTGATTGTGTCATGTGTATCTTCCCTTCCGGGGCGTGGGGGACTTGAGATACACATGAAATATCCACCCGGCTCCATGTTGAGTGTCCTTGTCATGTGCGGCAAGCTACACCCTCAAGACTTCTGTGTGTTTCCCCCCCGCACAGTCCAACACACACACAGGACACCCCCCCCTATCGATACCGCCTGGGGCGCCGGGCAGAATGAGGGCGGCGGGGCTGCGCACCCCAGGAGGGGGGGGGGACCCCTCAGCTAAGCGGCCCAAGCGTCACCAGCAGGCGCCGGTAAGCCGAGGCTAGGCCTTCAAGAGAAGACGGGGGCACCCCCCCCCCCCCGCGAAGCGGGCGCAAGTGGAGCAGCGTGACGCGGCCAGGCATGGGCGCGCAGGGACGGAGGTCACATAACCCCATCCCACCAGAGGTTCCGGCCCAGGCAAGGCCCCCTGCTACGACCCCGCTGGGCGCTAGACAGAATGGCACACGCAATGTGCGCTGCACTGACTTTGGTGGCGCCTCAGTTGACCATGGGGGCCTGGACCCATGCGGGTCTCCCTCTTTAATATTGTTTTTCCCTAGTCCAACATACACACACACACACACACACACACACACACACACCACGCACACACGCACCAACACGCACAGGCCATACGTGTATCGCCACCGGCGGTTTGAGCAAGAAGTCGAGGAAGCGCGCCTGCAGCGTGCGCTTATAGGCAGCCTATACACCGGACTTATGCCCTCATCTTCCCTTTGCGCTAAGAGGGGGGGGCGGGCATGGCGAATTTTGCAGGGGATCTTTACCCTATCATGGGGGGGGGGGCAAACTCGCCCAGGCCCCCTACACAGTCACCCGCAGACGCACCGGGGCCGACAGCGGCAGCCACGTGCATCCCGGTCCCTTCCACCATAACGTCGGTTCATGCATGCCCCACCCACAAACTGCCGGCGTAAATGTGTAAACGTCTCCGCCTGTCGTCGGCGACATGCTGTGCCAAAGGACACCACGCATCAGGGTATGTGGGGGGAGCGTTAGCGCGCCGGGCATCTTTCTTGGACCATTCCCCACCTGTGCGTGTTTTTGCCCCCACCTCACCAAATAATTTGGAGTGCCTTCTCGCCGTGTCTAAGAATTTGGCCCATCCTTTGCACCCAGTTTATGACGATGGCAAGGGTGGTGGTTGGAAGTGGTGGGAGTGACATTTTGTGTTGTGGAATTC
This sequence comes from Eutreptiella sp. 'Long Island Sound 2002', assembly GCA_964036045.1. Taxonomy (NCBI): domain Eukaryota; phylum Euglenozoa; class Euglenophyceae; order Eutreptiales; family Eutreptiaceae; genus Eutreptiella; species Eutreptiella sp. 'Long Island Sound 2002'. Next base: position 17,233,874 of record OZ038387.1, on the reverse strand, counting down.
TCATATTTTGGCTTATGCAAGGTGCCTTGCAGGGAAGGTTTGCGGTATAGTGCAGTCTACCTGGGGGACTTCCCAAGGTGAGGATAAACTTGGGGCTAGAGATAAGATACTTCATACAAAGGTAGCGCGCCAGGCATGCGCCGGGTGCGCACCGGGCAAACATTCCCCCGTGGACCGCAGGCCACTATCCAAGGTCTACCAGGCGCACGGGCTGCCACCGTTCCCACGCTGCACTCTCATGCAACGGGGGGTACGGCACTGTTGCCAACGAGGACACCACAAGGTTAATACCCCGCACAAATGTTTAGGCAAAAGGACAGCGCCAGCCCCGGCAAGCGCCAGCAAATGGCCCTGGCTGCGACCCGCTGCCCCTGCACACTCACAGATGCATCCACGCTCACCGCACATACCCCCTACACCGCCAGCCCCCAAGCGATGGAGACCCAAATCCCCGATCCCCCCCTCCCCTCCAGCCCCGCAGCCGCAGGGGATGCAGCTGGATAATGGCGACACAGCGGTGGTGAGGGCCCTGTTCTCCAAGGGCCACGGGCGCGCATCATCGGAAGTCACTTGATCCCGCTAAACCACTGAGGTTTTGACTTCGTGGAAAGACGCAATGACGAGTATATGCGCAGCACCGCCCTGGTGCCGGGCTAAATATACCGGTTGCACTACAACCACACATGGGTCTCCCTCGTTAACCTCGCCCCCCCGGTCGTGTTCCTAGCCCGACTGGACGGCACTGCGACGGCGAACGTCCGCGAGATGGACGGGTCGCTGCGGGAGGCCTGGGGCCCCATCAACCGCAAATACGCCGAGGCCCTAGAGCCGTGCCCGGAGGCCTTTATGGCCAAGTATGGGCACCACCTGCGGAAAGTCCCCATGCTAGCCTCCCAGATGACAGGGGGGCTCTTGCGGGCCATGTCACCCTCCTCCATGGGGTTGGATGGCTGGAGCCCGCAGGACTTGCAGTCGCTGCCGGACAGCACACTAGACTGGTTCGCCCAGCTGCTGCAGCTGGTGGAGGACGAGGGCAAGTGGCCGGCGGTCCTCGCGGAGGGATACACGTCCCTCATCCCGACACCCGGGGAGGAGGGCCCCTTGGGCACCCGCCCGCTGACGGTCCTGTCCATGGTCTACCAGCTCTGGGCAGGGACCCGGCTGCATGACGTCCTGCTCTGGCAGGAGGTGTGGGCCCAACCCGAGGCCAACGGCTTCCTCCCTTGCTTGGGGGCCATCTACGGGGCACAGGTCAGGGCCGTCCTCCTAGAGCTTGCGTGGCTCAAGGGGTGGAACCTGGCCGGCCTGAGCCTGGATTATGTCAAGTGTTTTGACATAATCCCACAGGCCGTGGTGCTGCGGGTGGCCCGGGAGCTGGGCATGGACAGGGGCACGCTGCAGGCCCTGGCCGCCATGTACCGGCAGCTGCAGCGCGCCTTCTGGCTGGCGGGTAGCCTGGGGGAGTAGTGGCGGGCCACCAACGGCATCTTGCAGGCATGCCCCCTTAGCGTGGTCCTCATCAATCTCCTGACCTCCATCTGGAAGATGGAGATCGATGACATTCGCAATTGACTCAGAGGCACCGTTAGCGCATGCTCGCCTAATCCTGAGCGCCATTGCCGGGGCAGCCCGCCCACGACGGAAAAGAAATAACCAGACAACAACCAATACATGGGCCGACATCTCCTTACCCGAGGAGAAGTTACGGGACGCGGGCGCTGCCCAAAACAACACATCCGCAGGCAGATCGGGAAACTGCGATGTCCAGCAGTACACCGGTCGGGGTATTTTTGTAAGACTGTCAAGCGGTGGCGCACCGGCCTGATCTCCCAGGATGCACCACAGCCACCCATAGGGGGCACACAAACCGGTGCCGAACCATTTCGCCGGGGACCCTGACTACGACCCCACTTACTGCAAGGAGCTCATAAAGAAACACGTCCGTAAGCGAATGTGGGACAATAGGGAACCAACATGGGATGAGTTCCAGGGGTGCCTCCGCGCACCCAAAAACAAGTCCGCAGGACCTGACGGTGTTCCCCCACATCTGCTGCGTCACTTACCCAACCACATGCAGCAGCAACTATACCAGGCTATATTGGACATATGGAGGGGAAACAAAATACCACATACCTGGCTGGCTTCCAGAGTGGTCCTCATGTACAAGAAAAAAGATGCCAAGACCCCAAAAACTACCGGCCCATATACATCTCAACGGCCATATACGGCACCCTCACCCGACTACTGCTGAAACGCATAACTAGGGCCATGACACCGGGCTTACTCACTATTCAGCACGGTGCCCTGAGCGGAAGAAATACAACGACGTTGACCGCAAAATTGATGAACGACCTACACAAAACTGACGGCTATGTTGCCCTCTTTGGCGTAGCCAAAGCGTTCCCCTCAGTCCCCCGAATGATGATTACTGATATCATTCAAGAGGCCGGGGCCCCAGAGCCAATAACCCGGTTAGTAACGGAAATATAGCAGCCACACCCCTCGGTGCTGCACTTACACGGCCGAGACCTACCCATACACCCCAAACGAGGCATGAAAGAGGGATGCCCCCTCTTGCCCACTCTATTCTTCCTGTATTACAATGTACTGCTGCGGGAAACTATGTCCCGACAACCAGACGCACAGCTGTATGTGTTCGTTGATGACATTGCCGTCCGCACTACTAGCCAAGCGGCACTACTTGATACGCTCAATCATCTGCGCCAAGTGGCTTACCGCATGGGCCTCTGCTTCAACGCGGACAAAACCGAAACCTACCACTGGGCGCGTAACTACAACCCCGGAACTATAACGTGGCAAGGACAGCATTTGATGATACGACCACCCATACTAACCTACTTGGGTCACATACTGGCTCACCCGTCACACAACGATCACGCGTGGGACACGGTAACCAACCAACTGCGGCACGATCTGGCCGCCAAGAAAACCCTACCTCTAATTGGCTTCGAGAAGTTGCCATTATAAACTCCGTCCTCATACCCCGCTGGAGCTACCGCGGCCTGTTCCCGGGCAAAAGACAACGAATGGCGCAGTGGGACGACATACTACTAGAGTTCCTCCGGGAGACCCCTGGAGTAGAATTGCGAATGAAACAACACCGTATAACTACCGACTTAAGGGACGGTGGAATGGGCCTCCGCCAAGCATGGTGGGCCTTTATAACGCGATGGGTTACACTGGGCCAGAACGAAGTCCGACAAACAGGATCAACTGACTGCCAGCTGTCCGCCACCCCGTATCGGTACTTGGACGCCGTGCGCGCATTAGGAGGTACAGCACGACAACGCATCTCGTGCCCCAGGATACACCGTCCACTAGCGGATGGTCTATTTGACTCGGAAAGCTCAGAGGAGGCCGGTAGACTGCAGGCCGGTAGACTACAGGTCACAACCTATCGTCTGTCCTACGACGGCTTGACTCAGCTAGAGGAACCAACACCCGAGGAAACACGAGAGGTCACACAGACCCTCCCGCAGACGCGGAATGTACTAGGGGTAATAATATACTACACAAAACAACCCACGACACGACGGTGGTACACCGACGGCTCAAAACGCCACGGTAGAGCAGGGGGTGGTATCAGCAACGGAGATTTTCGTGCAACTTCCGCGTGCACGGCCCCCAGCAGGTGTATAGGGCAGAAACCATGGCGTGCGCCGTGGCCTCAGCTTAGCACAGCCAAGGGACGAAATCGTGCTCGACAACCAGTGGGTGGTGAAGGCTACCCCAATCCCCCACAGGGGCGTAGTAAAGGACCAAGACTACCGCGACTCGGGCTGCCGCAACGTAACCACTAACTACTTGACGGTACGATAGACACCTGGGCACTGCGACCTGCGCACTGCAACCACTTACCGGGACTACATCGACATACAAGGTAACAAGGAATCGGATGCCCCAGCAAACATGGGCGACAACCTATCCATGGACACACCGCCGCCCCAACCACACGACATAGTACTCCAGGGACACATTATGCCAACTCCGGCTATGTCATGGATTACGCAAGTACGGCGCCAAAAACAAACAACACACGTACATTGGATCAGTTGGATCCCGTTGGAACGTTACCGGCGGTCCACATGTCTCCCTTGGCTGTGGGGCTAGGTCCGCTGGTGGGGACAGGGAGCACCTTGGGAGCGCATCATGTGCGGCTCCTGCGGCCTTAGGGCCTTCTTGGGCAATATTTAGGACCGAGTGGGAGAAATGGTGAAACGATTGGGCTACCTACGCCAAGAACTGGCTGCTCACAGCCCGAGAACACGACAGGTGACTGTGCGCACGCCTACTCATCCCCAATTCCCTACTGGACACGATACCCCAGCATGAACGTCATCGGCTCCGTTCGGTGGCTGGTCTATTCCAGTTCCGAGCCATGCTGGGCGTACAAGGGCTGCGACGGCAGTTAGCTGCCCCTACACCCGACCTACCGCCATCCCCCCTGTGGATCACACGCTTCACTGCACAACACTACATACCACGCGAAACACCACAAAACCTACGGAACATGGTCGGGGCACCAACCGGACAGACCCGGAAGCGCAAACGCAGCACCTCCCACGACCAACCCATGATCGACGTGGACACATGGCTACACGAGGCACGTCAAGCGAACGACCACAAGGCTGCGCAATGGTTCACACGTACTATCCTCCACCAGGAAACAACCACGACACAACAACGAAAGCGGCCTTGGACGCTTAGTGTGCTGCAAAATTGCCGGACCACCACGCTGAGGCGTATGGAGGACCTGGCCCGCAAACACCTGCACGCCACAACACACGCGTACTTCACTGCCGCAACATGCGTGCACGCCATGAAACACTTTGCCCCTTTCTGAGAACGCCTTGCATCAAGGCTAGTGAAAATGGCATTTTTTGGGTGTGCGAGCAGTGCCACACATTGGGTGTTTTATACCATGCCGTTTGAGCTGCCTAAGACATCCAGACACACAACCATGCCTCAGCTGCACGAACCTCCTGATGCTGTCTGCCAGCAACCTAAGGCCAAGATGATGTGCAGGCCACCTATGGGAACCTGAAGAAGGGATGGGGCAGTGATTGTTGGTGCAGGAACAACGGATAGATGGTTTGGCTTTGCAGCCAAAGTTTAGGCGTTGAGCCTTATGGTCTGCATGATTTGAATTGTCTTGGGCGGCACCCCCACACCAACATACACTCCCCCCACCCCTACCCCAACACCTATACATCCCCACATCTCCACACAATTACACTCCCACACCCCCGCATGAACGGAGGGCCCTTGCTGCACACCTGACCCTGCTGACCCATGATGGTGTCCCTCCTTTACATGGGTTTCCACCAACCCACACACACCCACACTGAGCACACGACAGTGCCTCCGATGAATCAACCGCAGTCAGCACGCGGTGGACGGTTCTATTGAACAAGTCGGTTGGAGGCTCCGTCCACACTGTCGGTCTGCCAGCCAGGCCACCTGTCTATCATCCTTCCCTGCACATCTGTAGCTCTGTGCTGAGTGTGCACAGCCCTGGCTGCAACTCGCTCTCGACAGCCTTTGCTGTACGGGGTGCACAAAGATGTTAATATTTGTTTGCTTTGTGTTGAGTATGCACATCAGTTTTGACATTTCGCCTTTATGGCTGAATGCACAAAGATTACTGGACACTGTTACTGTTTTGCTGTGCTGTTGGTACCTGGGGTGCTGCAGTGGTTTATGCCTCATTGCCCGGGGCTCATCCTGAGTTTGAGGTTGTGTGCATCGAAACAAGTGTTACGTCACGGGACTGAGTTGTCCACGCCGATCGTTTTCGCGCCATCATTCCCCTCGCCCCTACTCTCTCCCTTGTGGGTGTGCTGGAGGATGATTGTAGGGTCATGTTGTGTGATGTTCTGTGTTTATGGCCCCTTGGGTCGGTACATGCACAAGGTGCCATGACGTGGTTTCCATGTGCAATGATGCAAAAGCAATATCATCACTCTGTGTTATCCTTGGCTGGATACATGTGCTGTGGGCTTTTGTTATTATGTGCCTTTCGCCGACGTAGGTTGAGGATCATTCCAAGACACTTTTTGTTCAATTACCAACCCCTCCTTGTCACGTACTATGTAACCTCATCCCACAGGGCAAACTGAACGAGCTGGTGGGCCTTGTGCGCAACACTTGGTCCCCTATCCAACAAGGCACTGTAGCACCAGCATTTGCTGCCGTTGGACTGTTGGGGTACCTGGAGCTGCAATTAAACCATAAAAGGGGAAATCTTGCAAGCCCACCAACCCGACACCCATGTCCAAGTTCCTAGTACAGGTAGACAGAACGACAAAAGCACTGGGGTTCCAGGAGGGAAGGAAGTTTCCGCCCAGAGGGTGTGCGAATGAGGGAAGAAGGGCAGAGTCTTTCCTCTGTGAGTCTGCTCCACACCCCAAAGTATGCCCGACTAAAGTTTGAAGAAGCCATGTCAACATATAGATCTTCCAGACTTGACTGCCTGAACTCAGGGAGGTACAAGAACAGCATGCAAGAGCACACGTAGCGGAATTAAAGCACCCCAAGCAGCTATTAAGGCACTGCTTTGCTGTAGGAATAGGTGCTTGGGGTTGCTGGGCAGTTGTTGGCATTAATTTCAAGGATTGAGATGATGTATGTCCGGAATAATGGCACTGCGTGCATGTAAGGCTGGCTTCTGCCCATTGCAGTATTGCTATTTGAAGTGCAAGCCATTTGTGTTGGTTTTGATGTGATTGGAAACTATGGATAATGTTGCCATACACAGCATGCACCTTTATGTCCACACACAAGCAACGCCTTGTCTAAGCACGGCGACCCCATGTTACCGTTGTTTTCTAGGATTTGGGCCATGCTTGTGCCAGGGGAACGAGTTATGGGTATGATGTTGGATAGATTGCGGGCAAATACTATATGCAAATGCATCATTACAACGCACGAGTCCATGTCATGATACCTGCACTGGACAAAGAAAACCACAGGGAATAAAGGAAAAGTAAAATAGCTCTTGTGTGGCTGCTTCATTTCTGCAGTGATCACAATGTCCCGTGACATGTTGAGCGTATCTCAGTATTCTGTATGTTGAAACCTGCTTCACATGTGGTTTAGCGAGCCTGCATCACATAGCGATTGGAGATCCTTGTAGATAAGTGGCAACCAAAAGCAGGGCACTTCTTGAAACAAAGATGAGAGGCATGCTACTTGCTTTGAGGAACAGACGGTGAAGGAAGGTAGGGTAGTCACGTGTTAACAGTACTAGGCACAAATTTTCCATGTTGCCTTGGCTGCATAGTGGGGATGGGACAATGACAAACCCTTTTGGTATGAATGTTTTGGTGGCATTACGCTTCTTGTGCACCAAGACTCCCCATTTTTTTTGGCATTTTTAAGGACACCGGTGATGAAACCCCACACTGATGTAAAACAGGCTGTGTGATGCACTTTTCTTTGCAACACTCTTTCAACACAACCCCTAACCTTGTCCTTTGGACAGTTAGAAAACCCTGTTGGGTGACCCAATGTGCTGCATCAGCGCACAGTGTACCGGTCTTTGAAATTTTGTCCCAAAATGTGCGCATGAGATACACCACCACCTGAGGTGGGAACCTTTCTTGGTGTGAACAGCCTTAAAGGTCTCCTGCAGATAATGCATAAGCTTGACGGTTGGCGGTTGGTGGTCCTTGGGGGCTGTTCTTAAGGGCTGTCCTTAACAAGGAACAATCTGGGTGCTGAAGCACAGCCCTGTTCTCGGCAGATGCATCCCTTCACACATGGGCTCCAGCCCCGAGGCTCTCCAAACTATTGTCGGTGATGGTGTCAACATGGTCAAATGGCCCCCAAACTGACATAGACCAGTTGAGTTTAGAAATAGATGTGAGGCAGTCACTGCCGTGTGATGAACCATTATCCTCAGAATGTATTGGAGTCGCAAACAAAACCATTGGAGGTGGGGTTCTCTGTCATCCCCCTCGTCATACACAAGACATGGACGTTGTTTGATGGATACATCTGGGCTAGCCCTTTGCGGAGATCCTAGGGCATGGGGTGAGGGGAACAAAAGCAAGGGGTGGGCTCACCTCCCCCGTTCAGCTAATCCGGCAACTCTCTCATTACCTGGGATGCCGTAGTGAGAGAGTGACTAGGGATCAAGTATTCTGTGAGTCAACCGCCACCAACCAGCACCAACAGCCAACAGCCAACTGCCAAACGCCACCAACCACCAATTGCAAACCGCCAACCACCACCAACCCCCAAACCCCAACCGCCAACTGTCACCAACCTACCAACTGCCAACCTTTGCGGAGAGCATTCCTGTGAGCGTTCGCTTTGTTGGCGTCATGAACCCTTTTTCTTCTTTATTTTTCCTTTCAGGGCGGCCTTGGAGGTGTTATTGGGAAAATTGGCACAACCCTCCCCCGTTCCAATGACTGCGTTCATGGAGGGAGCATATCATAGCTTGTGGAGGCCATAATTCTGGTCTTCTTAGTTTGCTTGGTATGGTGTAGACCGCTTGAGCCGCCTTGTCCAGTGTTGTGGTGGTACACTGTCTTTTGTTTATAGGCAATTTTGCGCTAACCCCTATATCTGAAAACGCCATCAGTCATATAACGTCGGACGATTGTGATTGTGGAGTCCTCACCAAGTGTACTAGATGGTGGTAGAATTTCTGCAGATTAACACCGTATGCTGACCATGGCGTGGCATCTACACAAGATGGACTACATTTTGAGGAGCACATCCTTTGGGTTGTTGGGTGTTGTGTCCTCTCTCAGGCCAAGTCAATGAGCTTGAGAGAAGACACCCTCCTCACAAACAGAGCAAGAGGCTCTCCTGTTGCAGAGCCTGAGTTATACTTCAAGGATGCTTGGCCATGGCCGCCTACACCCATTTCTTGTCTTCTTAGCAAGCCCATGCTGTACACCGTAATGTGGTGGAGAATCTCTTCCATTCTACCCTTGGGTCAACCTAGGCAACACTCAGCGGTGTCTCTACTTGGCCATATCGAGAAGGACACTCAAGGTTCATATGCACGTGGGGTTCAAGAGGCGCAATTGTGGTTTGCAAACCCAAGTTTCTTCCACAGTATCTCTTAAAAATCATGCTCATCGGTAGCAATTCATGCCTCCTTGTAAAGCCGGGACATGTTGAGAGACCTACAACCATAGTGCCTCCCCTCTAGTTGAGGGTAAAACCCTTGTTGGAGTGATGGGCAATGAATATGCGCAAAAAGATGACCGTGCACAAGAAAACTATCCTGCTACGATGCCGTGCACAAAGGGGAGAGCCTTGGAGCCTCAGAACTCTTGTCACCCCGCAAAGACTCCAAACACAATGTTGTGATGGAGACCCGGGGGGGGGGCGGCCGGGCCCGGTCCTTGTAAGCGACACCCCCTAGCCCCCCTCCCCCCCCCCCCGAGTTTTGAAGGATAGCGGTGTGGGGGCCATGGCACCAACGGCGCCAAATTTTTTGTCCCATGCTTAGTTAAGAGGGGTACTATGCCTTCAGTCCTTAAGACCCTTAAGACTTTCTTCCTAGCAAAGACAAGATATTGCTATCATCGCATACATAGCTCTATATCCCCATGCCCCCACACACCCCTTGGAGGTATGTATGTGATAGTAGTGGGTTGTGTGCAACCCCCACCCTCCTGGCCAAGCTGTTTGCCATCTTGTCCATCTTAGGGTTAGCAAGGGTGCAGGGGAACAAATAGGGGGAAGCAATGGGATCAGATCACATGCAGAGCAGGCCACCACAGTGCCAGCAATGATGCACCTCTGACTGTACATACTGAACTCCATGAACCTTCGGGACACTGCAGTGGCTACGATCCCAGCTTTGAGGGGCTGAGGGGAGCATTTGAAAACCTCGAATGCGATGGACGTGCATAACCCGCACGAAGCCTGTGGCTATAGTTACAACGGCTCTATTGATGCTAGGCAACCTGCCTATGAGAGCCCCTTCTTTGTTCATAATGAGACTTTGAACTTCGAACTTATGTGGCGCCGGAAGTTGAAAAAAATTTGAAAACCTCGAATGAGACCAAGCTGCCAATACCCCCCCCCCCCACCCTCCGGCCGCCCCCCCCCCCGCCCCAACTGCCCCCCCCCCCGCAAGTTTTGACAGATAACTGGGGGGAGTGTTGCATCAGGAGCAGTTGTAGTCGCCCCCCCCCCCCGGGGATGGAGATTGATTTATTCCATGTTGTGCCACGTAACCTTTGCCCCATTTTTGTAATGCTGCACCTTGCAGTAGCTTAGCTCCCTTGTAAAGTTTGCAACCACCTTGGCTAGAACTCAGAGCGCATGGAAAAACCTGTCCCCACTTCGTCCCTAACGTGTACCCCCCCCCCCCCCCCGTGTCCATGCGCCTGTGACACGGGGGCGTATGCGAGCCCAGTTTCCGTTGCCTCATGGCCCCGTGTCCATCCCCCCCCCCTGTCCGCCCCCCCCCCCCTTGGGGTGGGACCGTCACCGGCTGGTTCCAAAAAAAACGCAACAATGCTGTATTGCAGAGGAATGCCTAATTATGGCAGATCGTTGTTAGAGCTTATGCATACCTCCTTTGTGCTAACCCGACGACACGGCGACGATATGTCTAGCATAGTCCACTATAGCTAACAACACTGTGATTTCGCTTAGAGGGTACATTGAGATCTGCACAGGTGGCACGTAAGCAATTTGCGCACAATACACACAAGAGGCATGGACGGTCTAGTAGTATGTGCCGTGGACCGGCAATCGTCATCGTTGCGGGTTCGAACCCCGGTTCCCCCGCTCGTCCAGGGACCAATTGGCAACGCCCCGGCCACCGCCCCCTTCAGCATCCAGCACAACCATCGGTACCGCCGGTGGATGGGTGGCACGTCTCGTCATCATATTCTTCTTTTTGTCCGTCATGTACCAAAAACGCACAACACAACACATTTAGCAGCATGCTCCGCCACCGGCACCGCCGGCCGACGGCTGGCGCATCTCCTCCTCACATTCTTCCTTGGCTTGCGGCTTGCGGCAGCTTTACCACTGCACTGCGGCAACCAAGAATGCCGAATCTGGCACCGGGGCAGGGTTCTAGTTCACCACAACCGTCACTGAGTGACCTCATCTTGCCACAGGTGTTCAGGTACAGCAACGTCATGTCCAAACAGCCGCCCAACAAACACAAGTGTGTCTCAGACGTGTACATACAAGATGTGATTGTACTACATGTGAGTGGCGCCACCGGTCAGCCCCAATTACCGAATAAGCACTACACTGGAACTAAGGGCCGAAAGTGCCTATGGCGAGGGATGTTTACACAGGTCTTGTCCCCGAGGGTTTGCTCTCCTGAGAGGGCATTTTGTGAGGGGATAAATGCGCCAACCCATTCCTGGTAAACCTGCTGTAAAAGTAGCGCATGGCACAAACACTCCTCCTATGCACCATCTAGAGCCCACCAAGAAATAACAACAATCCACAACACACCAAGAAATAATAGTGACCATCCAGAGCCCACCAAGAAATAACGGCAACCATCCAGAACCAACAAGGCAAGGGCATCAACCATCTAGAGCCTACTAGGAAACACCCAAAAAAGCGAAAAATGACATCGGCGGGTCCAAGAGTCATCTTTTGTGATTGTTTTGCCTTTTGCATCCCACGAGGGGAATAATTTGAGGAGGTTTGTTTTTGGGAGGGCCCAAACTGGGAGTGGGGATTTTCATACTACCCTCACCCCCCCGTGTCGTTCCCCACCCCTTGTCGTTCCCCGGGGGGGGGGTGGGGGACCGTCACTTGGTCAACCCAAAATTTTTTGTTGCGGCTCATTGTGTTGTTGTGTGGGTGGCTGTGTTGTGGGGCACTACCACTTGCATCCCTTGCATTCATGGCAGGACATTTTGCTCACTTTCGCTGAAATGGAACTTGATAGCACAACCATGCCTCCTACCAAGAAGGCAAAACCACCACCCAAGAGTGCTGCCCAAAGCATTCCAGTGGAAAGTGGTGAGCATGTGCAAGAGTTCAAGGTGAAGTGGAGCAGGACCAAGAAATTTTACACCGAGCCGGTCAAGGAGTAGGTCTCCGTACATTGGCAGCCCTTTGAACGCATCCTATGCTGAGTGCTTTCGTTTTATGCTGCAATTTCTGTGCCTGCAAATGTGCGTGTACGGTGGGGGTGTGGTCCCCCAGGGGGGGGTGGGGGACCGTCACTTTGTGACCATCCCCCAGGGGGTGGTGGGGGACCGTCTTCCCTGGGGTGGGGAACGACACGGGGGGGTGAGGGTACTTAGAAATTAAGGGAAAATATGGTACAAGATCCTTGGTTATTGTTTGCAAACATGCAAACATGCTAGAAACAGCAACAAAGATTAATTGTCGGTGGGGCTCGGACACAACAATGACAATTCCACAAAGTCTTAAAATTTGTATGGTAATGGTGGCACCACGTGTGGGCTTTGGGTAGGTGCTGTTTGAAGGGCTGATGGGCACTGATTGAGGTTACACGGGTGTAACGGCGTGTGTCTTCAATTTTCATTGCGGGCAATTGAGCCCACAACAACATGAATGCCCTACGTTTGGCGACACGTGACCTCAAAACCACCCGACCAAAAAATGCCGAGCATGTATAGCTCAAAAGTTGCAAATGGAAATGACACAGCACCGTAAAATGTATGCTCACCTCGGCAAACAATACTTACTACAGAGGTGATATATTGAACCATCCAACGTGTCCTCTTCTCCACAACTGTGGGAATTTCTCTGAGAGCTTGTTGAGGTGGGGCACTGCCGCAGAATACCCTCTTTTTGGCTACAGGGGACTCGAAGGAGGGTGGACGTGATTTTGCTGATGAAGCAAATTTTGCTTGCAAAATTGACCCCTAATTGCCTGGCATTTGTTTGGCGCTGGCTGTTGGAAATCAAGCGTATTGTCAGGTCACCCTTAGCCCTGAACGTAGAAAAGGGAGATGTCCCCCTAAACCATGATGTTAGGCCCATGGTTCTGGTCTCAATGAAGCCTAGCTGCACTCACCCACCCCCTGTCCAGGGCTCAACATAGTTGGACCATTCATATGTCTTGGGTGCGGGTTTGCTGTGACATTTTCTTTTTTGTGAAGGGGTCACCTTCTTTACTGTTCACATGCCGTGCATTTGTGTTTGCTTCACAAGCGCAGCCATACTGGAGAAGTATACATAAATGGCATTCCTAGTGTGGTGAGGTGTTGATTCTTCATGTCGTTTGATTGCTGTGCTGCCAGAGCGATGCATCTTACTAAGAAAACCCCATAGAGGGTTTGGTGAAACATCCCGCCCATTCTTCTCTTTTAAGGGCACCATGTTCCGACGAACGTTGGTAATCTGTGCCCAACGTAGTTGTGGCATCATAGGTATGCCACAAGCCGGAAAGACCTCGCTATTCGCGGCACTCACGCGAGGCCACACACAAGATTCCGACGTAGGCTTCAGTGATGTGTACGACCAGAGGTTGGACATCATCCATTCGTTGGTGGGGGAAGGCAAGAAAGTGCCAACGCGCATGAAATTCTTGGACGTCCCCACATATGATGAAAAGAACGCACAAGCATTTCTGTCACGTGCGCGGGCAGCACACGTTCTCCTGCATGTTGTAAATTGCTACGACTCAGGTATGCATGTGCACAGGTTGGTCAGGACCTCCGGAGGCCTCACACATTTGGGGTTTTGCTCGAAAGTCCAGTTCTGTGCTAGCGTGCTGTAGGTACCGTAGGTACCATGCCCTCGTTGTACGTTGTATGCCCGGGAGCAAGCTATGCCCATGATGACACACGAAGCGACCGTGCTGTGTCTCCAAGGCGATGACAATCCAGTGGCAAGCGTTGAGCACCTGGAAGCCGAGTTTTTGCTCGCGGATCTGCAATCCATTGAGAAAAAGATAAAGGCACTCCGCCCAAAGAAAGACCCCGAGGAAGTAACACTTGTCTTGAAGGTTCGTTTATGTGTTGAAATAGGAAGTGCTTCGTGAGTTCTTGATCGGGTTGCGAATGAACAGAAGTGCCTGTGGAGTACATGCCAACGTGACCAACAGTGGCAAACATGGCCTGAATCTGTGTGATCTCCACAATGCATAAAATGCATTGCCATCGATGCACAACCTCAACCACCTTTCTACCTGAAAGAAAAATTGTCCAAAAATCCACTTCCCGTGCCTTCAGAAGTGCAAGCAGTGTCTCGAAGACAACAAGCCGCTGCGGGCACTGGAGTGGACTGCAGGTGTAGCCTTTCTCATGGGGCTTGACAGTGTGCGTGTGATCTGGCGACGTGGGTACAGCGCATCGTCATCGGACCGCCGTTCGCACAGCCGAGTGCATCGTCCGATGTGTGCAAATCAAGACATCCTCCCGATCGTGCGCCCCGTCACAAAGAGCATACACGTCGCTTCAACTATCAGCAATCCATCCTCCCTCACCTTAACACTTACAACTTGTTTCGCATGCACAAGGCACCCTCGCGTTGCTGTCACAGTGGCTGCATTGACTGTTTTTGCCCCTTCTGTCGCAGCCGAGCAACCTGTGTTAGCTTCATTTCAGTTCCTCACTGAGAAGAGCGTCGTTTACGTGTGCAATATGGATGACAGGTAGGTCCGTGGCCCAGTTTTGTGAATCGCGATTGTTGTTGAGCCTGTAATGGTGAGGTGGGCACGCGTATGTGCACTTGCGCGACATTGGTCCTCTTTGTCTCAGGAGTGTCACGGGTTCGGCCAAATCAGCGGCTGTGAGCGCTGCCGTGAAGGATTCCCCGGTGATTTTGGCATGTGCCTCTGTCGAGGAGTTGATCGCGTCTTGCAGTGAGGCTGAGGCACAAGAGGTTGGCACTGATGATGCACTGGCATTCGGGGCTTGTAGAATGTAATCTACATCGACACTGGGTTCATGCGGTCATCTGTGTTCCATGCAATACATTCAGGTGCATGCAACTGGCAATTCAATAGCAACCATGAAACCATGAAATGGGACTCCTTGGGCACACACATGAGCAGCGTCGGGAGTAAAGATGCGGCCTTGGGACAGTCCCAAAGAGAGAGCTACACCCAGAGATTTGACCGGCTGGAAACACGCCTAGTCATACGCTACGAGGGGTCCTCAGAAATATAGCTCATGCCCCAAAATACCTGGCAGCATCATGGCTAGACACGAGGACCAGTTGCAATCCGCCTGGGCACACCATGTCTTCCGCTTTTGCCACTTTTTTGCTGTTTTCCCTGTGCTTTTTTCAGTGCTACATGATGCTTTATCGTTGGACTGCCCATTTTCGCCATTAGCCCCCATTCCCTCCTATTTTTCGCCATTTGGACCCATGATGCAAATGATGAATGGATGGCCTGAACCAAAAACACTCTTTCGCCACCCACTGGTCCAGCTAGATGGAATGGATGGGAGGTAAACAAAAAGAAAGGAATCCCTGAACACCATTGCATAGTTTGAAGCTGCAAAAAGACCATTGAGTATCATCAACATTCTGCTTGAAACAAGAAGACAACAAGGGGTACTCTGAAGCAGCAGCCGCAGCAGCCGTAGCAGCAGAAATAGCTTGAAACTTAGCATAAGGACAGCATTGCATCTTATCTGCACCATTGACTGCCCTTTGGTTTAGACATTTCCCCTTGTATGATCCTCATTACTCCCCCAAAGAAGGCCCAACACCCCAAACACATGCCATATGCACGGGAAGGGAGGGGGCTGGAACTGCCCTCTAGTTTGATATTCCCGTTCGTGTGATCCTCATTACTTCTACAAAGAAGCCCCAACTCCCCAGACACATGCCAGATGCATGCGGACGAGGGCGGAGCGGAAGTGCTCCGCCCTCATCTTCGTCAACCATTTACGCTGGAAACTGCCATGTTTGTTAATGCCACAGTTTTGCCTTTGTGTGATCTTTGCCTTCTATCTTCGAGCCCATACACCCCAATGTCCGGGCATCTCTGCACCTTTCGGTCCGTCTGTAGGCGGTCGTTTGGGTTCGCCTTGGCACAGCGCTGCCCTTGGGCACTTTGGTGTTATAGGTCCTCGCAGAATACGAGATGGAGGCCTCGTCCGTGCGTCCCATTGTTGAGCAAGCTTTCGGTGTTCTTGGATACCACACCTTTTTCACGGCAGGTGCTCTCGTGGAACTTGCACACAAACCAGATGCAATACGTACACGCTCATCTCAGATTTGTCAAACGTGACCGAGACTATAGGGTTTTAAGACAATGTGACGTACTGTCTGGCGATTTGTTTGTCCCTCATTGCAACGACCAGCGCGCTGCATTGCCGTGTCCATGGGTTTCACATGGCTGATATTTCAGCCATGCCTCCACACCGTTGTATCCTCCTGTGTAGCACGTTGCACACCCCACTGCCCCACCAGTGCACCCCAATCCTCATGTCTCTTCCTACAGGCGCCAAGGAAACCAAGGCCTGGCTCATCAAACCTGGTTCGAATGCCCAGGAAGCCGCATCGCAAATCCACTCCGATATTGGTCAGTTCGTTGGTGCCGTTGTTGTTGTTGTTGTTGCTGTTGTGCGTGCTGGGAGCTGGTTGATATGGCAGTGAGGGCGCCGAGGGCAACAGCGCCAGGGCGGCAGGAGGCGACGACAGCTGGGTGAACGTGCATCTGTGGACTGAGACCCGAGAGCGGCGGTGCCAGAGCAATTGCAACGCAACAAAGACACCACAGCAGCCAGTGAACACGGCGTCGTCACAGGCACACTGGGCACTGGTTAGTCCGTGTGGGCTGCCACGGCGCCGGGGGCGGGCCGTGCGGTCTGCCCCCCGGGAGAGCAGGGGCGGGGGATCGCACGCGGCGCAGCGCGATTGGGTGCTGCACTTGCCGCGGTATTGTGCCACCTGGCCCAGCCTGGACAGTGGGCAACTGTATCCGCTGAAGCCGGTGGAACTGGGACCAGGCGCGGACATCATGACACCATGACTGTGGTGCCCTCTGTTGCCCCCCATCCCACCCTGTAAAACCCCCACCGTACAAGAACACCCAGTCAAAGTAAGAACACGCATACATGTTCTTATCAGTTAGTCCAAAATAAGAACACGCAGCCAGCCCCAAGGTCCTAGGATCGCGATTTCTGCACCTACCGGCCCCTGCTGGCATGCCAGCAATTTGTCATTTTTAGTCTGATGCAAGCCAGCAGCGGGCTGAGCAATGGCCCCATGCGGTGCAACAGGGGGGGGGGGAGTGTAGGGAACACGAAGCTGGACGTCACAGGGGCTTATGGACCCCAGTTTATTGAAATTGGTTGGTATGTCAACCTTGGACGTTGCCATCTTCAAACCCCTGTGGCTCAAGTCCACACACGCATTATGGGCATCCGCTGCTGTCCACTTTTGTTGTTCTCTGCCATCTGCATATACAACTGATGGTGACATGTGTGGTTCTGGAACACTAGAAATAAATGGATCTGCAACGACATCTGGATCCACGATAGGAATCTGTCATCGATGGGGGCGGTTGTGGGCCCTGATTTAGATGCAGATTCACAATTAGATCGACGGCAGCTGCAGATTGAGATACTCATCCGCCTCTGCTATCCTGATCTTGATAATTTGGTGTGCAGGTGGAAGGGGTGAGTTGGGGAGGTCTTGGGGGAGGTGTGTGGTGGAAGCAAGGGATAGAAGGGGGAAGGGTGGGCCTAGGTTGGTCCAACGAATATTCAAAGTGCCCAATCACAGTCCGCAACATGTGGTGTAACCGTAGGGCGGCAGTGTGCCCTGCCGCATTTTTTGAAATGTGCACTGAAAACACCCCCCAACGGTTGGGTTGAGTGATACCCACCAAAAGCATGTATCGCATGAAGTTAGTCACAAGTTGATGTGGTGTGCTATTTGTAGACATTGTCTGAATGTTGTAGACGCGAAGAGACACCATAAAGGAATGGGGCTGAAGGCATTCTTCACAACAATTGTCGAATATCACTGTTTACCCATGCACATGGGAACTCCGGTCAGGTTGTACACATGCTAATTGAGACACTAACAGCATGTTAAAGTAGACGTTTTAGTTGTGAGGCGCGAGCACTGAACCACATGGGGTTGGGGGGATTGAAGGTGTTGTTTTGGGGGTGCAATTTTGTGCATCACTAAACTATCACCAAAAGTAAAGGGAGCACCGGCCTGGCACCGTTGAGTAACATGCACCGATAAAACATGCAAGCAAAGTGGGCTTGCAACCCGAAGCATTGCAAAGAGCTGATGTGTGATCTACAAGGCTGTGTGTTTGGGACCCTCAAGTTTAGTCAAAATGGGTTACCCAAGCGGCGAGCTTCAAGGAAGGATCCCACACACAGTCTGCACAGAAAACATATCATGCCTTTTGAGACAGGGGCTTGGGTTTGTTTGGGGGGGCGGGTTATGATGTTTGTGGGGCAGACCGGGGAAATTGGGATTAGGATTGATATGACGGGACCCTGGGGGGGGGGGGCGACTCTGCGGCTCCTAGGACGCCAACTACCCGTGCCCCCCCCCCCCCCCCCCCGCCCAGGGTCCTCTGGCCAACAGTTAGTTGCCAAAGGTTTGCCCTCAGGCGTCCATGGGCGCCCGATGCTCCATGAACACCAAAGGTTCCCTAAGGAAAATTTTGTCCACTTTGCACCCCAACACTATCCTTAAACCCAACCTTGACTCTAACGCCCGGCCCCAACCCTCAACCTACTCCTAACCCTACACCTAACCCTAATCAAGACTGAATATTGGGACCGAGCTGGTGGGGGAGGGAACATCAGCTATGACTGGTGAGGGACATCAAGAATGATTCACACATTGATGGCTCTTGACAAAGTGAAATCAGCTTGCAAGTGACAAATGTCAAATGACAAATGTGGAACCCTCGTTTGTACTATATGCCCTATTTCTTGACCTAGGCTGTTGCCTGAGAGCTTACATTATACTCATCGAACTTGTTGAGCCTGGAAAAAAAAATCAGCTTGCAAGTGAACCCCATCACCACGAGGCCCACTTTCAAGGCTTTTTGGACTTCTGAGGGGCCAAAATGCCCCAAAATGGGCTCAAAATGGGCTCATTTCACCCGTTTGTGCACCCCAAATGGTCTAGGATGAGGTTTGGAAAAATGCGTTTTTGACCCATTTTTGACCCATTTTTGGTCCCAAAACAGCCCATTTTCAAGGCATTTTGGGACTTTCGGAGGACCAAAATGGGCCACCACAAGCTCAAAACAGTCCAAAAACACTTGTTTTAGCATCGCACATGGTCTAGGATCATTTTTGAGAAAAGTCATCTTTTTGCCCCTACTGGACCCTGTTGACCCATTTGGGCACCCACCTGTTTGGGCTTGAGCTTGCAGCTTGCCGCAACCTAGTGGGCCTAGGTATGGGGGTCTAGGCGTCCGTTTGGGCAATTCTGAGGGGTGGAAACCACAAAAAGTGGGGGGGTTGCGGGTGGAGTAGGTGCCCTCGGAATCGCATTTTGAGCCATGTAGCCAAAGATATGGCCTATTCTTGGTTTGTGGCTGTCGGCATTTGGAGCTTTTGGGGGCCTTTTTGGGCCGTTTCCGGGACATATCATGGAGTTAGAGGGCCGCAAAGAGCTCGTTGACACGGGGAAGTCAAGCCGCACGTGCAGTGTACCCACACTTTCCCTTTGTTTGGCCATTTTGAATGTGTTCTAGGGCTTTTTTGGCCCAAAAATGGCTGTTTTTGGCCCTAAACTGCAGTTTTTGAAACTGAGGTCCGCCACTTGCGAATCCCGTTCCCGGCCGCCACCGTTGAGTTTCTTGCTAAAACTTTGTGTGATAGTACTTCACACCCATAGGTATCATCCACCAAAATTTCACCCAAATCCAAAGCACCACGACGGAGTTCTGATTTTTCCCCATTTCGCGCGTGCTGCTGCTTGCTGCTGCTGCTACTTGCTTGCTGCTGCTAAACCTGGTAGGTCCACCCTAGACACTAAAAAGGGTTATAAAACCAAGACTGGTTCCACCAGCTCGGTGACCCTAACCCTAGCCCTAGCTCTCACCCTAGGCTAGGGTCAAAGTGAGTGTTGGGGTCCAAAATGGAGAGCAATGATGTGGCTAAAGCAGCCATGAACGTAATTTGGGGGATCTTGTTCAGCCTAATCAACATGGCTGGCATGGCTGAACTAGTTCGCTGCAAAGGGTAGGGTTACGTTTATGGTGATGGTATGGTTAGATTGAGGGCAAGGGGAGGTAAGGGGAGCCTGTGCCCCCCCTCCCCCCCCAACACCCCAAATCGCCCCACGTGGACCCCCCCCCCAACCGACCCTCCCGGAGCGCCCCCCCCCCCCCCAAGCCCCTCCCATTCGAACCTCCCTGAACCCCCTTCAATGCCCCCCCCCCCCCCAAGGGGCCTCTGGCCAATAGTTAGGTGGGGGGGTAGTTGGCGTCCAGAACTGAGGGGTCGCCCCCCCCCGGGGACGGGTCATAAGGTGGACTGCAAAGAGGGGCACAAACCTGTTGCGATACGAATCAAAACACCCGTCAGCGATGCGTACAAACGCATGGCCCCTACGTGCTGGCACCAGGCGCTGGGGCGCCGGCACCACCTGGCACACGCTGACGGTGAGGGGCCATGGCTCCTTCTGTGGTACCTTTGCATGCCTCAATTACTTCAACTCAGATGTCCTCCCAAGAACCCATGAGAAACAGCTTGAAGCAGCAATTTTGATGCTTTAATGTAGGCCTCCCCAACTCACCAGTGGTCCTACTATGGGACCCCAAAAGTGTGGCAGAAAGAAACCATCCAGACCGGCCGGATTCCTCTGGGAGCCTTAGATAGGATTCACGCAGCATCCGCGCAAGATGGTTTCCAGGGGCCGCCTTCGGTGGCGAACAATGTACATTATGCTATGTGCACATTCCTACGTCTGGGCACACGGTCCCGCTGGATTGGCATGTCTTCTGTAGGAAAAGGATTTACTAAAGCAATGGTGATGCCGTTCGAGACATTCAAGGCGCTGAAATCCTTCGATGATGCCGAGAAGTCGTACAAAGCCCACGGACGGGACTACATTGTGCAGGATGGGGATGTGATGTACTTTAAACATCGGTGAGGTCGTGAAAGGGGGCATTTTCAATCAGCCGTGCTGAATTTCGGCCGTTTCACGTGAGGTGGTTGCCTTCCGCGTGCCTCATAACTGCGAAAGTCAATTCTCTGCTTCACAAGTGTAGTTGGGGAAAGGCAGTTAGAAAAAGGCGGCAGCGCCAGTGGTGCCCTGCGCGAACACAGTCACACATTTATTGAGTGCACTACAGTGGCATTTAAAGATAGAGTGTCGGAGTTCCAGGCAATTTTACTCGGCACGCCACTGACCTGACCAGCATGTTGCTGGTTCAGACAGCCCGCTTGGTCAGCTCGGAAACAGGTGTTTCGAAGGTGGGCGGAGGGCTGCACTCTCAGGACAAACACCACTGGTCAAACATTGGCAAGGTGACTTCATTGGGCTCTTGCTCTGTGTTGCTTGTCACCTGCCTCAGATGCTGACAGAAGAACAGACAAGGCATCACAACACAGACGGCATGTCGCGTTTCATGAGCTCACCGCCACATTAGTTTACAAGGATCGTTTTCTGCTTTTTTTTTGTACCAGGCTGACGAACTTTCCAGTGCTGCGAGCGGAAAATGCAAGACGTCGTCACAGTAGCCCATTCGATCCTGCGGTTGGGTGAAATGATAGGGCTCGAAAGAGATGAAGACGACTTGGACAAGGCCGTCCTGTTACCCAGACTTATGCTGAATTTGTTCGCGAGTAATTTCCAATTTACCCATTGATAGCGTGCCAAGGCACAAGAAACGAAACAGAAGTCGTTCCGCACAACGGCCTGAGACTTGGAAGCGGACGATTTTCACAATATTTGGAGGGGCAAGCAGGGGTATCCCCAAGGGACAGGAGATTTTTGTTGTGGCCAAAGGAAAGTCGGGGACCGCCGCAGGCGGTTACCCGCGGATTGCTGGCGCTTAGTTGCCAACTGCTGGCGATTACTCCCTAAACGCCGACGATTAACAGCCGCCCTCCGACAGCTGATGGTCAATCAATGACCAGTTGCCAGTTGTCGGCAGTTGTCTCAGGGTCTTCTATGTTAAGTGGCAATTTTGTACGTCCGCTGATTTGCACTGTAATTTTCTTTCAGCCCCTTCGGGTCCACTTAAAGGAATTTTGGACTGCAGTGGAACAGAATACAGTCTGGTTTTTTTTGCGTGAGGAAAAAGCCGGGGGCAGGGCAAGAGCTTTACGTTCTGTTCCTGCACGCTATTCACCATTTGAAAAACAAACCAATCAATGCCAGTTTTTCGTGGATCGAATCAACCATGAGCAGAGTTCAGCCCGGGTCCACTTTTATCGGCGGCAGAGCACTTGTAATTCCCTTCCCCCCGTTGACCCGTCATCGATTTTGACGTCCACTGGCCCCCTACAATGGTGGGTTTATGCAGTTTAGTAACAGGCCTGCGCAATTTTGATCGATGCCCACCACCTCCATAAATAATGGGAAAGCTGCGTTGGTGGCGATGTCAACCACGATCCTGCACGATCATGGCTTTGGTCGGTGCAGTGCAAACATTTTCCGTCACAACCCTTCGGTTGCTTCTCCCGCCGTGGTGCTGTGTGGAACCTATATATGGCAGTCATCTTTCGAGGTTTCGAGGCCCCATTGGGGTCCACTCTGTGGATGGGCATCGCCTTCACCAAGCCAGTGGCCACAGAGTGGTGACTCTGCAGATTCTTTAGGCCGTGTGCCAGTGTGCACATTGTCCAACATCCGACCTTCATCTGGTGCCCGAACTCAAAAGCAATAGAAAGCCGTGTTTGTGGCGATCTGCAGTGAAAACAAATTGTTTGGAAGAATATGGCAACAGCAAGCCGAAAGGGTGGATTGGAGCAAGCCGTTTGCTAAGCCGCTGGAATGGGCTGGGGTGGGATGGGATGAGATGGGATGGGCTGGGATGGAATGGGATGAGATGAGATGGGATGGGATGGGATGGAATGGGATGAGATGAGATGGGATGGGATGGGATGGACTGGAGTGGGGTGGGGTGGGATGGGATGGGCTGGGATGGAATGGGATGGACTGGAGTGGGGTGGGGTGGGATGGGATGGAAAGTGTCCAGCCACTGTCCTTGACTCAATCAGTAGCGCTTCCTACCACTTGCACAGACAGATATATGTCATGCTTCTCCACATTCATCTCACATTCCTTCAGAGTTAATAGAACGTGGACCGGAACCTCCTGTACTATACTCTGATACCCAACACTAAACGCTGACCAGAATGTCAACTTGCCTCTTGGCCTAACCGTATATCAACCCTAAATTCCTGACCTGCTCCCTGTCGTAGTTGACTCAGGGCCATTCCCAGGGAACGAAATCAACTCTTTTTGGCAGTTTGCCAATGGTACGTTGAGGCTAGTCAGTGGAGTCTCATGCTGATTGACGGCATGTTGTTGGCAGCAGCGCTATGGAAGCCGGATTGTCGTTTTGCCATAAGGGACAGCTTTGCTCTTACGCGAGCCCTGCTTGAACAGGCACTCTGAATCCTGATCGATGTATTGTGCAGAGAAGTCGCTTAAGATGCGTAAGGGAATGGACCATGTTGATTCAGGCGTCTAGACCGTCAAAGGTTTTTTTTTGGGGATGGATGGATGGATGGATGGATGGATGGATGGATGGATGGATGGATGCGTTGTTTCATATTTGCGTGTCACAACAGGAGGGGTGATTTTGTGAATTCTTTCCAGAATTTTCAGGATTTCAGCTCGTGGTAAGGGTGCAACAGTCATACTGCGTAATCATAGAAGGGCACAGCAGGTCTGTGGTTTGTTTTCTTTGCTTCAATTTCGAGGTTGCAACCCCCCCTTCCCCCCTGCTTTGCGCACTCAGTAATATTTCATGCCTCAGGGAATTGGACATGACATCCCACGTACATTTAGGCCAGTGAGTTGCTGTAGATGCACCTGTTGCAGTTTCAGACTATTCTCAAAATCATGGTTTTCCTCCCTTGGATTCATGAAAAACGTGCCTTTTCTTACCCGATTTGGCATGCTATGGGGCGTGGTCTTTCTGGTTGCAGGGCACACTTTGCATGCGCGGGCTGAACATGGAGCTGCTTGGTAAAAAATTTGTTTTCAGAGCATTTTTGATCCTCTTGCTATAAGACAGTAAGGCTCCCTGAAACAAGCCACTGGGCAGGCTGTAGTAATCTGGATACGTACCTCCATGGTAAGGCTTCTCTGGAGATGGCTTGCCATTTGAGTCCATTACCCTAACTTATTTGGGGCCTGTACCTCTGGCTCCAGATGTTGTATGTGAATGACATTCCCAACTTGGTCCAAGCAACGGCAAAAGCCCTCTCCATTACTGGACACACACAGCATCTGGTCAGCAACCCGTCAGTAACGGTGCAGTCAGAACGTCAAAATTCCGATCCCCTGCAACGCCCTTTCCCCCTGCTCAGGCCCCTTCATGTGATCGGTTTCATGTTGTCTCTTGGGACCTACTCCTGCGATGCATCTCTCCCCGGCGCCCCGCCCCCTGGCCCTTGCAGCGGGTGCCACGTCCTTGGAGCCGCGCTGCGTCTCTCCGGGGCATTGGGAGCTGCCGCGGTGCTTGTGCTGGTGTCCTACAACGCCCTGTGCACGCCTTGGGCACCGTCCGGCGGGGCCCGCGCCTTCCACGCGGTGCACTACAGCACCGGCGTAGCGCAGATCCATGGAGACACCGCCGGTTGGCGAGTCGACTGGCGGTCGCAGCGGCCCTTGTCACGCGTTGCGTCCCATGAAGGCCCTCTCAAGACGGCCGGCGGGCCTGTGTGGGGCGTGCCTGCCCCGTTGGGCGCCCAGCCGCTGCGCAACATCGCCGGAGCGCAGAGCGGCAGTACACCGACGATGTCCGGCGGCGATCGGAGCCCCTCCCACGTGCTCGACGTCCTCTTCCCGACCGTCGGGTGCCTGCTGCTCTTGGGCGCCGCCGTGCGCGGTCGCGTCCGGCACACCTCCCGCCAAACACCTTCGTGGGCGCTGTTGTCGTTGGCCGGACGCTCCAGCGGTGGCTATGCCGATGGCTCCGGCGCAAAGCGTCCCGGGCCCTCTACCCTCGCCTCTCGCCCGGCCCCGGCCTCAGGCCCTACGCAAGGCCCCCATCCGTCCGCGGTCACCGTAGCGGCCGCGCCGTCAGCGGCCGGGGCCCCGGACCCGTACGCGGCCCTGATCGTCGACTGTGGCACGGGCGAGAGCAAAGTCCTGCGGTACGAGCTCAACGCGGGGGGCCTTGCCTTTGAAGAGCTCGAGCGCTTCGGGCCCGCCACGGAGTACCTTGACGACCCAGGGGCGTTCGCGGCACGGGTCCTGCGGCACGTGCGCGCGGCCCCCGCGGACGTGGTGCTCGTTGCGGCCTCCGCGTGGATGCGCAAGGCCCGGGGCGCTGCCGCGGCAAAGGGCGCGGAGCTGCTGCGGCGGTGCGCGGAGCAGGGGGTGCAGTGCAAGGTGCCCCCCGCATCCCTCAGTCCCCAGGAAACAGCGCAGCGCACGCGCACGGGAGGCGTGTCGGCGCCTTCTGGGCACAACACCCCGTTGGAGTTGCTCTGCGACGTGTCGCGTGCGCTCGCAGTGCCCTTTCGGGGACGGTAAGAGGTTTCCGCAGGAACGCACCACCCCCGTCCCTAATGTCAGATGCTCTGCGCCCACTGTGCCCTTCAATTTGCCCAATGAGGTGTGGGGGGGGGGGGGGGGGGGCACTTTGGCCGCGCGTGGGGGGGGGGCTGCCTCCCTTTACATCCATTTCCATCCCTTTGCCTCCACTTCGCTCCCTTGTACCGCCCCCGCATCGTAGGTGTCGCCCATGCCTTGGCAAGTGTGGGCACCTGCGGGCGCTCGCGTGGCCACAGGGGACTGTATTCTCTGCTCCATCCGGCGCGGACTATTTGCTGAAGGGAGGTTTTCCTCCAACATTGCGCCGCGCGTCTTGCCGGCATGCCGACGGATTTTCTGTTAAGCCAGGAGGGGGCCTCCCCCGAAAGTTGCATGGAATTGGGGAAGGGTCCCTCCGGTGTGGGCGGCATTCTACAGGGCTGGCAGAGATCAGCCTTCTGAGATTGGCGAGACACATGCACATGCACAAGCACAATGACAAGCACAAGCACAAACACAAGCACAAGCACAGGCATGGGAACAGGCACAAGCACAAGCACAGGCATAAGCACAAGCACAAGCATAAGCACAGGCATAAGCACAAGCACAAGCACAAGCACAAGCACAAGCACAGGCACTAAGCACAAGCACAGGCACAGACACAAGCACAGGCATAAGCACAAGCACAGGCACAAGCACAGGCACAAGCACAAGCACAAGCACAAGCATAGGCACAGGCATAAGCACAAGCACAAGCACAAGCACAGGCACAGGCACAAGCACAAGCACAGGCATAAGCGCAGGCATGAGCACAAGCACAAGCACAAGCACAGGCACAAGCACAGGCATAAGCACAAGCACAAGCACAAGCACAGGCACTAAGCACAAGCACAGGCACAGGCACAAGCACAGGCATAAGCACAAGCACAGGCACAAGCACAAGCATAGGCACAGGCACAAGCACAAGCACAAGCACAAGCACAGGCACAGGCACAAGCACAAGCACAGGCATAAGCGCAGGCATGAGCACAAGCACAAGCACAAGCACAGGCACAAGCACAGGCATAAGCACAAGCACAAGCACAAGCACAGGCACTAAGCACAAGCACAGGCACAGGCACAAGCACAGGCATAAGCACAAGCACAAGCACAAGCACAGGCACTAAGCACAAGCACAGGCACAGGCACAAGCACAGGCATAAGCACAAGCACAAGCACAAGCACAAGCACAAGCATAGGCACAGGCATAAGCACAAGCACAAGCACAAGCATAAGCACAGGCACAAGCACAAGCACAAGCACAGGCACAAGCGCAGGCATAAGCACAAGCACAAGCACAAGCACAAGCACAGGCACAAGTACAGGCACAAGCACAAGCACAAGCACAAGCACAAGCACAAGCACAAGCACAGGCACAAGCACAAGCACAAGCACAAGCACAAGCACAAGCACAAGCACAGGCACAAGCACAGGCACAGGCACAGGCATAAGCACAAGCACAGGCACAAGCGCAGGCATAAGCACAAGCACAAGCACAAGCACAGGCACAAGCACAAGCACAGGCACAAGTACAGGCACAAGCACAAGCACAAGCACAAGCACAAGCACAAGCACAGGCACAAGTACAGGCACAAGCACAAGCACAAGCACAAGCACAGGCACAAGCACAAGCACAGGCACAAGCACAAGCACAAGCACAAGCACAAGCACAAGCACAAGCACAAGCACAAGCACAGGCACAAGCACAGGCATAAGCACAGGTATAAGCGCAGGCACAAGCACAAGCACAAGCACAAGCACAGGCATAAGCACAGGTATAAGCACAGGCACAAGCACAGGCACAAGCAGAAGCACAAGCACAAGTATAAGCGCAGACACAGGCACTAGGCACAAGCACAAGCACAAGCACAGGCACAAGCACAAGCACAAGCACAGGCACAGGCACAAGCACAGGCATAAGCACAGGTATAAGCGCAGGCACAAGCATAAGCACAAGCACAAGCACAGGCATAAGCACAAGCACAAGCACAGGCACAAGCACAGGCACAAGCGCAGGCATAAGCACAAGCACAAGCACAGGCACAGGCACAAGCACAGGCATAAGCACAGGTATAAGCGCAGGCACAAGCACAAGCACAGGCACAAGCACAGGCACAAACACAGGCACAAACACAGGCATAAGAACAGGTATAAGCGCAGCCACAAGCACAAGCACAGGCACAAGCACAGGCATAAGCACAAGCACAGGCACAAGCACAAGCACAGGCACAAGTACAAGCACAAGCATAGGCACAGGCACAAGCACAGGCATAAGCACAGGCACAAGCACAAGCACAAGCACAAGCACAAGCACAGGCATAAGCACAAGCACAGGCACAAGCACAGGCACAAGCCCAGCACAAGCACAAGCACAGGCACAAGCACACGCACAAGCACAAGCACAAGCACAGGTATAAGCGCAGGGACAGGCACTAGGCACAAGCACAAGCACAAGCACAAGCACAGGCACAAGTACAGGCACAAGCACAAGCACAATGACAAGCACAAGCACAAGCACAAGCACAAGCACAAGCACAGGCACAAGCACAGGCATAAGCACAAGCACAGGCACAAGCGCAGGCATAAGCACAAGCACAAGCACAAGCACAGGCACAAGCACAGGCATAAGCACAGGTATAAGCGCAGGCACAAGCACAAGCACAAGCACAAGCACAGGCACAAGCACAAGCACAAGCACAGGCACAGGCACAAGCACAGGCATAAGCACAGGTATAAGCGCAGGCACAAGCATAAGCACAAGCACAAGCACAGGCATAAGCACAAGCACAAGCACAGGCACAAGCACAGGCACAAGCGCAGGCATAAGCACAAGCACAAGCACAGGCACAGGCACAAGCACAGGCATAAGCACAGGTATAAGCGCAGGCACAAGCACAAGCACAGGCACAAGCACAGGCACAAACACAGGCACAAACACAGGCATAAGAACAGGTATAAGCGCAGCCACAAGCACAAGCACAGGCACAAGCACAGGCATAAGCACAAGCACAGGCACAAGCACAAGCACAGGCACAAGTACAAGCACAAGCATAGGCACAGGCACAAGCACAGGCATAAGCACAGGCACAAGCACAAGCACAAGCACAAGCACAAGCACAGGCATAAGCACAAGCACAGGCACAAGCACAGGCACAAGCCCAGCACAAGCACAAGCACAGGCACAAGCACACGCACAAGCACAAGCACAAGCACAAGTATAAGCGCAGGGACAGGCACTAGGCACAAGCACAAGCACAAGCACAAGCACAGGCACAAGTACAGGCACAAGCACAAGCACAATGACCAGCACAAGCACAAGCACAAGCACAAGCACAAGCACAGGCACAAGCACAGGCATAAGCACAAGCACAGGCACAAGCGCAGGCATAAGCACAAGCACAAGCACAAGCACAGGCACAAGCACAGGCATAAGCACAGGTATAAGCGCAGGCACAAGCACAAGCACAAGCACAAGCACAGGCATAAGCACAGGTATAAGCACAGGCACAAGCACAGGCAAGAGCACAAGCACAAGCACCGGTATAAGCGCAGGAACAGGCACTAGGCACAAGCACAAGCACAAGCACAGGCACAAGCACAAGCACAGGCACAAGCACAGGCATAAGCACAGGCATAAGCACAGGTATAAGCACAGGTATAAGCACAGGCACAAGCACAGGCAAGAGCACAAGCACAAGCACCGGTATAAGCGCAGGAACAGGCACTAGGCACAAGCACAAGCACAAGCACAGGCACAAGCACAAGCACAGGCACAAGCACAGGCATAAGCACAGGTATAAGCACAGGCACAAGCACAGGCAAGAGCACAAGCACAAGCACCGGTATAAGCGCAGGAACAGGCACTAGGCACAAGCACAAGCACAAGCACAGGCACAAGCACAAGCACAGGCACAAGCACAGGCATAAGCACAGGCACAAGCACAGGCACAAGCACAGGCATAAGCACAGGTATAAGTGCAGGCACAAGCACAAGCACAAGCACAGGCATAAGCACAGGCATAAGCACAGGCACAGGCACAGGCACAAGCACAAGCACAAGCACAGGTATAAGCGCAGGAACAGGCACTAGGCACAAGCACAAGCACAAGCACAGGCACAAGCACAAGCACAAGCACAAGCACAAGCACAAGCACAAGCATAAGCACAAGCACAGGCACAAGCACAGGCCCAAGCGCAGGCACAAGCACAAGCACAAGCACAGGCACAAGCACAGGCATAAGCACAAGCACAGGCATAAGCACAGGCACAAGCCCAGCACAAGCACAAGCACAAGCACAAGCACAGGCATAAGCACAGGTATAAGCACAGGCACAAGCACAGGCACAAGCACAAGCCCAAGCACAGGTATAAGCGCAGGCACAAGCACAGGCACAGGCACAAGCACAAGCACAGGCACAAGTACAGGCACAAGCACAAGCACAAGCACAAGCACAAGCACAGGCACAAGCACAAGCATAGGCACAGGCACAAGCACAAGCACAAGCACAAGCACAGGCACAAGCACAAGCACAAGCACAAGCACAGGCACAAGCACAGGCATAAGCACAAGCACAAGCACAAGCACAAGCACAAGCACAGGCACAAGCACAAGCACAAGCACAAGCACAGGCACAAGCACAGGCATAAGCACAAGCACAAGCACAAGCACAAGCACAGGCACAAGCACAAGCACAAGCACAAGCACAGGCACAGGCACAGGCATAAGCACAAGCACAGGCACAAGCGCAGGCATAAGCACAAGCACAAGCACAGGCATAAGCACAGGTATAAGCGCAGGCACAAGCACAAGCACAAGCACAAGCACAGGCATAAGCACAGGTATAAGCACAGGCACAAGCACAGGCACGAGCACAAGCACAAGCACAGGTATAAGCGCAGGAACAGGCACTAGGCACAAGCACAAGCACAAGCACAGGCACAAGCACAAGCACAAGCACAAGCACAGGCACAAGCACAGGCATAAGCACAGGTATAAGCGCAGGCACAAGCACAGGCACAAGCACAAGCACAAGCACAGATATAAGCGCAGGCACAGGCACTAGGCACAAGCACAAGCACAAGCACAGGCACAAGCACAAGCACAAGCACAAGCACAAGCACAAGCACAAGCACAAGCACAAGCACAAGCACAGGCACAGGCACAGGCACAAGCACAAGCACAGGTATAAGCGCAGGCACAAGCACAAGCACAAGCACAAGCACAACCACAAGCACAAGCATAGGCATAAGCACAAACGCAAGCACCCATGTACCTCTGTTTCCTCCTTTTATCTCTATTTCCCTCCCTTTTACGCAATGACCCTCTCGTGTACCTCCGTTTCCCTGCCTGCTACCTCTCCTGCATGGCCTTCTGCATGTCTTTTGTACGAATTGTGCTCAGCCTTCTCCAAGAGTTCCGCTTACGGAGGATCTCCTGTATGGGTTAGACGTACGGCAGGTCCCTTGGGCCCCTCACCCCACGGCCCCAGAGCACACCCACCTTCTTCTCCATCAGATCTTGGACGAAAGGGACGAGGGCTGGCTCGAGGCCGCAGCCGTAGAATACGCATCACAACGGGTGGGCCTGGACGTCACCGCGCACTTGGCCTCGGGTGGAGGCTCGACGCAGATCTCACGGAACTTCCGTGACGTACAGGCCTTGGCCCTGGGGTACACCGGCGGTGTGAAGGCGATTCGCGAAACCGGATCCGCCGGCGTGGGCGTGTGGGAGCAACAGACGGAAGCTTTTTTCCGCGAGGCCGCCGTTGACGGTGGCAGACTCAGTGGGACCGTCTTGGGCATGTCGTCGGCCTGCTATGCTGCAGAGGCTGCGGGGCTGCCGGTAGGGCAATTTGTGCCCGTGTCGGAAGTGCGGACACGATTCCAGGTGTTCATTGTCGTGTCATTGTCGTGTGTCCCATGGGGGGCGGTTATGTGTAGGGCTGGACCCCGACGCTCCCCCTCCGGCCCCCCAAACCGACGCCCATGGGTCTATGTCGTACGCTAGTCGTTGGGTGCCTTCGCAGTTTTGGAGACACATGGGCAGTGATGCACAGTCCCAGACATGATGCATACGGTCGAGGCCGAGCCACCAGACCAGAGGACCAGGTCTGCAAGCATGCTGGAGTTTGGTTACACGATCTGGGGCCGATGACGGCCCTCGATCCTATTGTTGCCCAATCAATTTGTTCGTGCGACCTCGATTTACAAGATATGCAGTCTTTTGCTTCAGGTATGGTAGCTTCCGCCTCAACCTCCTACATCGGATCCTGGAACTGTCCCCAACCTCTCGGCTGTAGAGTTGCCTTTAGCAATGGATCTTCCATCGACAGAGAGTGCTGCGGGTAATACCGCTGATGTAGAGTCCGGGAGGCATTTCCCGAGTGCCCCGTGACTGACTTCTGGTTTATATACCCAAAACAACACACAATAGTTGCATGTCGTGTCTGGGATGAGGTTCTTTCATCGTATCATATCATATTTGATCGCTTTCTTACTGCAGGCAAAGTATGAGGAGCTCCAGCGCAAGGTCGAACCGTCAGCAGCCGACGTGCGCACCCTCAGCTCTCTGATTATGCAGAGGGCGGTGACGACTCATCTGATGGACGATGCCACCGAATTGTACTTCGTACGAAACTTGGTGATCGATGGGCAGGCGTTTCGTGTCACATGGTCTTGTGGCTGGTTCTTGCAGCTCTTGGTGGAGCGTGAGAGGCTTGATTTCAGGTCAGAAGCCCTGCAGACGATGGCCAAGACCAAGAAGCGGCTCTCGTAGGGCCGCGTTTGGTCGATCCGAACGTAACGTCCGACGCACTCAAGGGGTCAAGAGGGGTGTTCAGTGGGTGTTCAGAGAGCGGGCTGAGGTGAGTCAATGACGAGGTCCGACTGTATTGGCAGCCCCCCCCCTCCCCCCAACGGGCACATGGGTGTCAGCGTTCTGGACAGGGGGCAGGAGGGACAGGTGGTGGAAAAGGCACTGCAATGTGGCAGGCACACCAGGGCCACGACGGCATGCCTGGTCTCATCAACGTAGTGACGGCGGACCTGGCGACGGAGAAGGGAGTCTCGCCTGGTGCGCCGTGCCCTAAGGGGCGGGGATCACCGCGGGAAGCAGCCCATCCAGAGCAGAGTGCCGTGTGCTCCGGACTAGCCCGACTGGCGGAGCTGGGCCCACAAACAGACGACAAGCGGGCTTGGGACGGCAGGAAGCAGGGGGATGCCGAGGCAGCGGAAACTGACTGGGGGTCCGTCCCGAGCCGTGAAGCAATACGCACGGATGCTTCGTCCTCCGACGTAGTGTTCCCAGCCCCCACTCCCCCTTTTCGGTGACCTGAACATGAAACCCGGCACACCAACCCCATGCCCGCAGGGCAACAAGGGCTAGTGCAGTGAAGCAATAGTGCACGAGTGCTGGCCCCAGTCCCCTGCACAGGTGAAGTACCTATGATGAACAGCACACCGCAAAGATTTG
Source organism: Eutreptiella sp. 'Long Island Sound 2002' (assembly GCA_964036045.1). Taxonomy (NCBI): domain Eukaryota; phylum Euglenozoa; class Euglenophyceae; order Eutreptiales; family Eutreptiaceae; genus Eutreptiella; species Eutreptiella sp. 'Long Island Sound 2002'. Next base: position 17,200,756 of record OZ038387.1, on the reverse strand, counting down.
CGAGAACGTCTCATGGGGCTGGGCAGTTGGCACGGGTATCTACTTTCCAGGATGCAACGCCACGAACCGCTGGAGTGCTCTTCGCCAGGCACGAGGATGGGACCCCATGGGGCCGGATTCTTGAGCATCGGACTTCAATCGAGCAGACGAATCGTTGTGGGGGCGGGGTGGGGAGGGCATTGAGTACGGATACACTCGATGGCATATTCAACAGATGAGGGGCACATGAAGGTGCGGGCGGGAAGGGGGGACGGCCAGCGCAATGAACAGCATTCTGTTGCGACCCGCAGTTTCATGAGTGGATCTCTTGGTATGGCAGCGCTTTTCTTATCGCGCGCCGTACAGCATGCAGCTTGGGCAATGATCTTGGACAGGAAAATCGTCGTTCTGCATACATAGAAAGAATTCTTGTGTAAACTACACCCTTACGTCAACTATACCCCTGTCTTGCCATTACCTGATGCCCAATTGGTGTGTCATCCCCTTAAGGCCTCTTCCAATCACAAATGGTGTCTGATTGAAGTGGCTACATAACCCCTGCTGTATCAAGGTCTCCAAAGCGGACAGGTGACAAGTGGCTACGGATGGACCCCCTATTATATTTGGGTCTCCAAACCACAGAGGAGCGGCGCAATTGTGTGGACACTTTTTCCGGGCACCATGTGCGCGTCAGTGTCCGATCTCACATGGTGCTCTGCTGACCATCTGTCCTCCACACCAGACTACTCACAGGAAGACGAGTAGCTCTTCATACAAGGTCATGCCATATAAACGCAAAACCAGGTGAACTGCGAAGTGAACCGGACATTTTTTCCTTTCGCAGCTTGCATTTCCTGACAAACCGCATTGATCACGTACCCTAACCCTGTGGTACCTGCAGCACACAAAACAGTATTGTCTATGTATTGTTGTCCGTATGGGTTGTGATGTCCGGCAACCGAAAATGGGCATGCACTCATGCAAACAGTGGCCATGACCCACACTGTCTGTAGGTAACACTGTTTGTGCCACCGGCCAAGAAATGAGGTGTGCTTCGCAGCCCCATCAGCAGGAAGGTAGATGTACATTCGGACAGGGTACGTCAACTCTCGCCCCACATGCAGCTATTTGCTGGCGAACACGAGTACGTAGGTAGGGTGCAGGCGCACGTCGTTTCTTCCTGCCAGTATTCTGTCTCTTGTGGACCCTCAACACCATCGTGGCACTTTCTGCCTATGCCATGTATCGCTTCAACCACTGCGTCAACGGGCGAGTTGCATTACTCAGTAATTGCGGCACTCAGGCTGCCCCCGATTTCCCCACATGTTTTCCACTTACACATGAAACCTTTTTTATGGCTGACATCAGCCTGCGCTGCGGATTGTGGTTCAGCGCGCTCTCGGAAGACCAGCGCAGCCCAGGCCGCAGTCACACTCAGTGCTTGGTGCTCGGTGCTCAAAACCGCTTTTTATCCGACATGACGTGGCGGATTTGCTGTGTGCCACCTGGCGGGCGTGCAGCCCGTGTTAAGGACTGCCATGGCATGTTTTTGCAGCAACGTCACAGCTCACTCAGTGGTGCGCGTTACCCATAGCGACTGGTGTGAAACCAACCGGCCGTTTGCGCGTTGCGTTCCCCAAACAGTGGCTTGGTATGGCGTCCGACGTACTGGACAACCGCGGCGTTCCAACAGGGGACCTCGGCACCGTCACAACGCATTCGAACCTCCAATTTTGTTGAATGTACAGTCAGTCTGCCCACGAGGCCCTGAATTTCGATTAAATTGCAATTTCTTCCCATTCACCATTTTCTGGCGAAATTAGTGGATGCGAGAATTTGTCATAATTTCTTGGAAATTTTCAGTCCAACCACCGTCGGTTAGCCTGCAACCAATGTAAGATCTGCTGACAGGTGGCTCAAAACAGCCGTCATCAGCCGCCAACTGGGCTACGGTAACAGATCACCATGTTTTCTCTTTGTTTCTCAGAATTGAGCTGACTGCTGGACAGCCCCATCTCTTTTTTATTTTTGAATTTCAAGGCACCCTGGGCGGAAGCCCGCCTGCTCTTAGGACACTGATATGGTTTCTTATGATATGGTCTCTCCCGTTGCTGTTGATCAAGTGGGGAAAATTTGAAGCCTGAGGCTCCGAGCGTCAAGTGCTGTCTGACTCTCTGCAACCGAAGACTGCAAACGAGGAAAGTGGCGAGAAAGTGACGGAATTTGTTGCCAATGATCACATGTCGCACACGAGCAGCAGTCCATTTTGGCTATGGATTTGTGGAGGGTGGGCCCCACTCCCCAGCGGAGTTTCCGTGCCATTTAAAAGAAGTTCCAGTCGCTCAACAAAAGCTCTCGCCACTCATACTGCCACTGTAGTGTATGGCCACATGCGGTGGCAATAAGGTGCATTCAAACAAGTCGTTTGCTTCCTAAAGAATCCGGCCCCTGTTCCAACGCAGCAACAACGTGCCCTGCTGGACAACCTGCAGACTGCCCTTTAAGCTGCAATGGTGAGAGGGGCGGTGAAAGGTGGCTTGAAAGCCACAGAATTTAATTGAAAGTTTTCAGCTGTGTGCTAACCCAGGCGGTCTTTTCACTGCCTGGGCTAGTGCCAATTAGTTTCAGTGCTTTACTGCGAAGCCTGGGCCAGAGCCAAGGAATCAATGTATATTCCGAGCACAGGACTCATCAGCGTGCATCCTGATTTCAGCATCGCCCCCCCCCCCCCCGGCCCGTACACATCCACCCACACCAACCCACACCCACACACCCACACCTACACATCCACACCTACACATCCACATCCACACCCACACAAAAGGGCACTTGCAAGTGTCTTTTTTGAGCTAGCGTTGGATTCTGAAGCCTTTGTGGGCAGGCCCTTCCTCCGGCCCCACACACCCGGTAAGTTGGATGGGACATGCCACTGCAAGAGAAGAGCTGAGTGCTGCGATTGGTTGTAACCCTCCTGGGCAGAGCCACGGGGTATGCCCAAGTGCAACCCTTGACCCCCCCCCCCTCTAGGGGGCCCAAATGTTTCAAGGTCCCCATCATAATACAAGCCAATATGGAGAAATTGGCTTGCGCTGCAGGCACCGCAAAATTTTGGTACCCCATCTAAAGGGGTTGGTAAAAGGCAGTCACTCCATGTGTTTAAACTCAAAATGCTCAAAATCCTTTGTTTTGGGGCATTTTCTCTGGCCCCCAAGAAGGCAGGATTTGTGCAACCATTATGTCCCCCTATTATGTCCCCCTGTTGGGGACCCCCGAGAAGGCAGGGGTTACCTAGCCAGTTCTGATTTCTTCTCCTTGTTGGTGACCCCCAAGAAGGCAGTAGTTAGGTAGCCACTTTTCATTTCATCCCTTATTGGGGACCCCCGAGAAGGCTGGGTCATGTAGCCATTTCTGATTTCATCCCCTTATTGCTTTGGTCATGTAGTAGAGGCTCCAAAGGCCGCCAGAGGTGCGAAACGCGAAACGATGCGAAACGACGGTCTCACGGGATTGGGCACCCCCAAAGATGGTGATATGAAACGCGAAACGGTCGAAATGGCCTCACAAGCTTGGGCACCTAGGGCACCCTCTTTGGTGCAGGCCGTGCCAAAGAGGTCTCTTTACGGGCAACCCCCCTCCTTGTCAAGGGGTGTGGGCGGCTACAACCACCGTCACATTGGTGAGGAGGTAGTGTGGAGACCTGTGTTGTTGTCTACTAACCCCTGCCACTTTGTTCATAGCAAGGTTTATGAGAAATGACATGATTAGAGATCATTATGAGATTGATCAGCAAGGTTGCTTTTGGCGTGAACAGACCGGGAGCTGAGTGGACACGGTGCGTGGGTGTGAGTATTCCCTAGAGACCTACGTTAAAACCAATATGGTTAATTTTAATTTTTAATTTATGAAAGGGGGTAAAAATTAACATGCCAAATATTAACACATTAACCCAATTTTGGGTCATTTGCACCGCTTTGCCTGTGCACATACCATGCCCACTTGAAGTGTTTGGGTGGTCAAAGGGTGCCCAACGGGATGCTACAGGGGTTGCGTAGTCCTATAGGTGGTTGTGTAGCCGCACACATCCCTCTCCGGTCCCCCCACTCATCTCCGGTCCCCCCACTCACCCCACTCCCAACCTCCTTTTTCCCTTGTGTAGCTCTTGTTATGCCTTTCTCTCGGGACACGCTTCTCGAGCTTAGTATGACGCTCACGCGTTTGAGTGGGGCCAAGAGTTTGCGGGACCCTTTGCTCTCCCAACTCCTTGGTGAGTGGGTGGCCTCATCCCCTTTGGCCAAGGCCCGTTGGTACGAGGCCACCGAAGTTGCCCAACTCCCGCTCATCGGCTACACGCAAATAGAGGCCGTGAAGCAATATGCCTCCGTCCTCTCCCCCGCACCCGAATTGATCGGGTTAATTATGGACTTGAATGTCCCCAAGGGCGGCTTCCGGCATGTGTCGGAGTTCATGACCCGCCGGGCGGGCGCGTACACCGCCGCAGCGGGCCTCCCATTCCCCCGCCCCATCCCTTCACGTGACCGCTTCATGGACACATGGAAGGAGTTGGTCAAGCCGCTTGCGCTAGATCGACCCGTGTCCGTGGCGGATCCCCCCACAAGCGGCCGCTCTTGGCCATTGCAATCGTGGGCCCGCTACATCCAATCGCGTCCACCCCTTGTGGACACCATGGATTAGAAGCGGCCGCTCACTTTCCTCCTCCGTGCACGGGAGGGCGGCCGGGCCCGGTCCTTGTATGCGCCCCCCCCCCCTCCCAGCCCCCCCCCCCCCCCCGGGTTTTGAAAGATAGTGGTGCCGGGTCGGCCACCAACAAGTGTCTCTGGAGAAAACTCTCTGGCGCCGAAGGCGCCAATTTTTTTTTCATACTACGTGTTTGTACTCAAAATACTCAAAATTTTGTATAGATTTCATATTTGTGTTAAAACAACAAGAAAAATTTTGACCTGAAGGAGGGCTACAGGAGGGCTGCAGACCCTAACAGCAACCACAACCCTAGCCCTGACCCTAATCAAGACTGAATATTGGGACCGAGCTGGTGGGGGAGGGAACATCAGCTATGACTGGTGAGGGACATCAAGAATGATTCACACATTGATGGCTCTTGACAAAGTGAAATCGGCTTGCACGTGAACCCCATCACCACGAGGCCCATTTTCAAGGCTTTTTGGACTTCTGAGGGGCCAAAATGCCCCAAAATGGGCTCAAAATGGGCCCATTTCACCCGTTGGTGCACCCCAAATGGTCTAGGATGAGGTTTGGAAAAATGCGTTTTTGACCCATTTTTGACCCATGTTTGGTCCCAAAACAGCCCATTTTCAAGGCATTTTGGGACTTTCGGAGGACCAAAATGGGCCACCACAAGCTCAAAACGGTCCAAAAACACCTGTTTTAGCATCGCACATGGTCTAGGATCATTTTTGAGAAAAGTCATCTTTTTGCCCCTACTGGACCCTGTTGACCCATTTGGGCACCCACCTGTTTGGGCTTGAGCTTGCAGCTTGCCGCAGCCTAGTGGGCCTAGGTATTGGGGTCTAGGCGTCCGTTTGGGCAATTCTGAGGGGTGGAAACCACAAAAAGTGGGGGGTTGCGGGTGGAGTAGGTGCCCTCGGAATCGCATTTTGAGCCATGTAGCCAAGATATGGCCTATTCTTGGTTTGTGGCTGTCGGCATTTGGAGCTTCTGGGGGCCTTTTTGGGCCGTTTCCGGGACATGTCATGGAGTTAGAGGGCCGCAAAGAGCTCGTTGACACGGGGAAGTCAAGCCGCACGTGCAGTGTACCCACACTTTCCCCTCGTATGGCCGTTTTGAGCGTGCTCCGGGGCTTTTTTGGCCTAAAAATGGCTATTTTTGGCCCTAAAGTGCAGTTCTTGAAACTGAGGTTCGCCACTTGCGAATCCCGTTCCCGGCCGCCACCGTTGAGTTTCTTGCTCAAACTTTGTGTGATTGTACTTCACACCCATAGGTATCATGCACCAAAATTTCAACCGAATCTGAAGCACCACGACGGAGTTCCGATTTTTCCCCATTTCGCGCGTGCTGCTGCTTGCTGCTTGCTGCTGCTTGCTGCTGTTGCTGCTAAACCTGGTAGGTCCACCCTAGACACTAAAAAGGGTTATAAAACCAAGACTGGTTCCACCAGCTCGGTGACCCTAGCCCTAGCCCTAACCCTAACCCTAGGGCTAACCCTAATCAAGACTGAATATTGGGACCGAGCTGGTGGGGGAGGGAACATCAGCTATGACTGTTGAGGGACATCAAGAATGATTCACACATTGATGGCTCTTGACAAAGTGAAATTAGCTTGCAAGTGAACCCCATCACCACGAGGCCCACTTTCAAGGCTTTTTGGACTTCTGAGGGGCCAAAATGCCCCCAAAATGGGCTCAAAATGGGCTCATTCTACCCGCTTGTGCACCCCAAATGGTCTAGGATGAGGTTTGGAGGTTTGACCCATTTTTGGTCCCAAAACAGCCCATTTTCAAGGCATTTTGGGATTTTCGGAGGACCAAAATGGGCCACCACAAGCTCAAAACGGTCCAAAAACACTTGTTTTAGCGTCGCACATGATCTAGGATCATTTTTTAGAAAAGTCATCTTTTTGCACCTACTAGACCCTGTTGACCCATTTGGGCACCCACCTGTTTGGGCTTAAGCTTGCAGCTTGCCGCAGCCTAGTGGGCCTAGGTATTGGGGTCTAGGCGTCCGTTTGGGCAATTCTGAGGGGTGGAAACCACAAAAAGTGGGGGGTTGCGTATGGAGTAGGTGCCCTCGGAATCGCATTTTGAGCCATGTAGCCAAAGATATAGCCTGTTCTTGGTTTGTGGTTGTCGGCATTTGGAGCTTCTGGGGGCCTTTTTGGGCCGTTTCCGGGACATATCATGGAGTTAGAGGGCCGCAAAGAGCTCGTTGACATGGGGAAGTCAAGCGGCACGTGGAGTGTACCCACCGTTTCCCTTTGTTTGGCCGTTTTGAATGTGTTCCAGGGCTTTTTAAGCCCAAAAATGGCTGTTTTTGGCCCTAAACTGCAGTTTTTGAAACTGAGGTCCGCCACTTGCGAATCCCGTTCCCGGCCGCCACCGTTGAGTTTCTTGCTCAAACTTTGTGTGATTGTACTTCACACCCATAGGTATCATGCACCAAAATTTCAACCGAATCTGAAGCACCACGACGGAGTTCCGATTTTGGCCCATTTCGCGCGTGCTGCTTGCTGCTTGCTTGCTGCTTGCTGCTTGCTTGCTAAACCTGGTAGGTCCACCCTAGACACTAAAAAGGGTTATAAAACCAAGACTGGTTCCACCAGCTCGGTGACCCTAACCCTAACCCCCCCCCCTCATCCCTGGCGGGACGCCCCCATTACCCCCGGCCAGACCCCCCCCGACCCCCGGGAGGAACACCCCCCCCCCCGACCCCCACCTGGACCCCCCCCCAACAGCCCCCCCTCCCCCCCCGAGGTTTGAAAGATAGTTGGGGGGTGGGTCGCATCAGGACCGGTTGTAGTCGCCCCCCCGTGCTTCTGTGGGAATGCCTACCCGTGCGCCGGTGGAAGTTGGACCCAACTTTCCATCGGGCTCCTCAACCACCCCACACGGGGCCAACCACCCGCCTACCTATGGGTGATTGGCATGGCCGTATGCGGGGACAAGGACATGGTCGTGCTAGCGATGGTATGGTCCCAAAACTCCCTGGTATACGGCCGTTTTTCTTTGATTTTAGTTTTTGCGTTAGTTTCTTGAGGTTAAGATGAAATATTTGGCAAATATTAATGAGAAATGAAAAATTAATCTAATGTTAACCTTAAAAAATTAATGCAAAAATTAATTCCCCCTTTTTTTGTAGGTTTTGCAGCACATTGATGACCGCAAGGGGTTCTAGCATCTATGCACCTTTTCTTGTATGGCCCAAAGCCGATAAAGGGGCTAGTTCATGCTTTGTTTGCGCTGCCTTGGGATTGTGCTGTGTGTGGGGTGTGATGTGTGGGGCCGCGGTGTTTGGGGTTGTGGTGTGTGGGGCTGTGGTGTGTGGGAGTGTAGTTTCTTGGGATCTGGGTCAAAACGTCTTGTAACTCCCCAGAGCAACCCCCCCAACCAACCAAGTTGGGTGTGTTATAGTGCTGTGTGGGGTTCCCGTGGTATGTAACCCCCCCCCCCCCCCTAAGGGCCCCCCAAAAGCCCCCCCCCCCCCCCCTGCGTCCCCAAATGGTGTGGCACAACGGTGATGCATGCCCCCTAGGGTGTTTCGCTTTGTGTTGTTGATGTTTTTGTTCAAGTTAATATTTGAAGCGGTGAGTTAATTTCTGTAGGTTAATATTAACGCCAGCGACGATTAATATTTAATATATTAATTAATATTTGGCCCGATAATATTGTCCTGCAAAAATTAATACGAGGGGGCGAAAACTTAACTTTCGGTTTTTTGTGGTTTTTTCACACATGCAACAGGTGGAGGGGCGGCCACACCAATGCACACCACACACCACAGGCCCTCCCCACTGCCCCACACACCACAGCCCTACACGCCACCACCCAACATTCCACAGCCCCACATGCCACAGCCCCACACCATCCAGCCTCAAGCCCCATGTCCCCAAGCACCACAACCCCAAACACCACCGCTTGGCACGCCACAGCTACACATCCCACAGCCCAACAAACATACCACAAGCCTTCACACTTGACACCCACACCCTACAAACCCACACCCCACAGTCTCACCCCCCCAGAGCCCCATACACAACAGCCCCACACACCACCACCCCACATCCCACAACCCCACACCACGCGGCTCCACAGCCCACAGCCCCACACCCCACAGGCAGAGGCACCACAGCCCCTAACGCCACAGCCCAACACGCCACAGCCCCACAACCCGCTGCCCAAGACACCACAGGCCCACCCCCCACTGCTCCACGCCCCACAGCCCCACACACCATAGCCCCACACACCACAGCCACACACACCACAACCGCATACGCCACAGCTCCACACACCCTAACCCTGTACACTACATCACCACACCCACAACCCCACACACCCCAGTCTGGTAGTCCAAAGGCCCACACACCACAGGCGCACACACCAAAGCCCCACATTGCCCCCATTGTTTCCGGCTAATTTTTTGACCGCCACCATTAATATTGGCAGGTTAATATTTAATTTTTAGACCGGCGTTCGAAATATTAAAATTCACAATTAATATTAACCTTCAAGAAATTAAAAAGTTGTCGCAAAAATTAATTATGGCCCTCAGTCCCTCCTGCATTGTTTTTTTTGCACCCATACAACCCATCACAATGCTGCAATGCACCCCCACAGCATCCCCACCCACACATGCAACAATCCCACACACCACAACACCAAACACCAAATCCACAGAGCATGGCCCAGTACACCGCTGCCCCGCATAGCACCGTCCCAAACACCAGGGCCCGGGAGACCATATGCCCATACACCACAGCCCCACATAGCATAGCCCCACACGCCACAGCCCCGCAAACCACAATCGCACACACCAAACCCCTGGCAACCACACCCCCACACACCACAGCCCCACACACGACCCCAAACACGACAGCCCCACACATCACAGCCCCACACACCACAAACCTAGAAACCACATCCCCACACACCACAAACCCACACACCACAGCCCCGGACGCCACATTCCCACACAGCACACTACCAGGGGGGGGGGGGGGGTTGGCATTGCAAACAAAGCCTGAACTAGCCGCTTTATCTGCTTTGGGGCAATCTGCACCCTACAACCCAGCCACAATGCACATGTACACACCCACACACGCACAAACACACACACACACACACACACACACACACCAAGACACACATACCTCCAAGCTTTTTTGATTGGTCTTGCCCGCAAAAATGTTTTGACGAACATCTCCAAAAAACTTGCAGTCTGAAAGGGGCATACCCTCCCAAACCCCAATGGCAAGGGGAGGAAAGAAGAAGGATCAGGGAGGGATGTGTGTGGGAGGGGACGGGTGTGTGGGGGTGCCAGTATCATTGTGTGTGTGTGTGTGTGTGTGCAAAAAAAGGGGGGACATCCACTTTAGTAAGGCACAAGAATTATGCATGCCCCCTAGTATGTTTGGCTTGTTGTTGTGCATTTGTAGGGGAGGTTAATATTTGTGGTAGTGTATTAATTTTTCGCGGGTTGATATTAATGCTGACGACTCATTAATTTTTAATATTTCAAATATTAAGCTAAAAATTAAACTCAAAAATTAAACCCGAGGACCGTTTTAATATTTTTTTTCCGTGAAAGCAGGTGAGACCCCCCTCCCAAACCCCCGGGTGAAAATGGCACCCGATCCCGTAAGGCACCCCATGGGGGTAGAGTTCCTCCCGTCTAAACCCCTCACCCCCCCCCAAAAAAAGGGTCACTTTTGGGTTAACACATTAATTTGTGACCCAAATGTTAAACATATTGGGTTTAACATATGTCTCTAGGGTTGCCTAGACACCACAGTGGAAGGTGGTTCAGAGAAAGGGGTGTTTTTTAGGTCCTGTGCCCCCCCCCCCCCCTTTTCAAGGGGCCAAAACGTTTAAGGGATGTTGGGGTCAAGGCCTGCACGTGGGCGCCCCCCATGGGCAGAGCGGTAGGGCAAGAATCCATTCTCTGTGCCATGATGACCAACCGGTGCCATTCAGTGGTCTTGATGCGTGCAAGATCACTCATGGGGGTGGACAAGCATCTAAGCTTCACCAAGCCACAGGCAGTGTGGCACCATCTTCTCCGCCTTAGATTGTAGAATGAAGCGCACTCGGCGTAGAAGTAGCGGGCGTGAAGTTCCCAGCAGGAGAGCAACAGCCAGCGAAGCGGCTGTCGAAGGTGGAAGAGCCAAAACCCCCAAAACAACGGTGCTTGGGAAAAGGGGGTGCCAAATGAGTGGCACGGCTCTTTGCCATCGATTTCTATGCACTTCTTCTGGTTGTTGAAGGCTCCCCGTAGGGCACCCAATTTGTGGTGTCCAAAATAGACGCGCCAAGTTTTGCAGTACAACTAGCACCAAGGGCAGCAATATGGGTGTTCGCAATGTGCCGTGTGCGTGGCAATGGGTAGCTATGTATGTCATTGCTGTGCCTCGGGACATACAGACCATCCCTAAGAGCCATGCGCCCCGCAAGATGGATGGGCCGAAGATAGGTTGAGAAGCTAGCGAACGCGGGGGGACGTGTACACCCCGGTGGTAAAATAGCGCAAAGCAGCAACTACCCCCCTTGACCGCCTAGGGGCAATAAGAGCACCAAGAAGGGACGGGAGCATGTCCCCCCTTGTGCTACTGGAGAAGCCGCAATGCTGAGAAGGGTGCCGGCCGGAGCAGCATGGCCACAGGAATGGAATGCTCATGAGCACCGTTTTCTGAGAGGCTCTAGTCTAGGCGAGGGGGGTGGTGCCGGGGGGCTCGTGGCTGATGCAAGGAGACATTGTCCCAAGGACACTGTTTACGAGCTCTACGAGTAGGAACCCGCCATGCAAAGCGCACCGTCCTAACGACCTACATGGGGTTTTCTTTATAATATCCCTCCCCTCCGGCACCACACACACGCGCATGCAGTCCTAATGCAGGCACCCCCCTCTTTCAAGACAAGCAACAATGGCAAGCAAGCAAGCATGCGTGACATGGGCAAAACTGAGAACTCTGTTGTGGTGCTTTGGATTTGGCCCGAATTTTGGTGGACAATAGCTATGGGTGTGAAGTATCATCACACAAAATTTGAGCAAGGAACTCACTGCTGGTGGCTAGGAGCGGGTGTCGCATGTGGCGGACCTAAGTTTCAACATGTGTCAAAGATGGCGAAAAAATGCCCCTTTTGGGGCAACTTGGTTGCCCAGCATGTGCTTCAAGGGGGCCATTTGCATTGGAACCAACCTAGATGATGAACAAACACCTTTGATCACTTTCTAGTGGGGTTTGCACGCGATCAATGGGCTCAACAACCCTTTTTTGGGGCCAAAATACCGCCAAACCTGCCTTGGAAAGGCCAATTTTTGCATATGTTTTCAAGTTCCACATTCCTATATTGCGTTTGACAGCCATGGATTGTTTTGACCATTTGTGTGGTGATAAATAATGATGAACGGGATCACCTGGTATTTCCATGCTCGCAACCCCCTTAAAATGCCCTATTAACACCACCAATGTGCACGGCGCACGTGCTAGGGTTCCGATGCCAACATCCGCCACAAAGTGTGCGACCAGGTGCAACACAAATGTATCGCCGCGGAGTGGATCGCTAGCCACCGCCCTGAGACGGAGGCCCGTAGCGCGCAGGAACGCGAACCAATTCGGCGCAATGGGGAAGTAGACCTGCTCGCCAAGATGGCCACGAGCCTCCCCGTGCCGGATTACAATTCCCGGCACCCCAAAGATATTGCGATATGCGGCGGGCCCACCCCCACTCTGGCGCGGAAATGGATCCTCCAGCGGAGGCGTGTTGTCATTTTTGACGGTGCGCACTGGGTATCTTGGCTGCCGATGCACGGGGACTGACGCATGCGCTGGGTTAAATGGCTCTGGGGCCAGATATGATGGGATGGGACGGGCGCGCCGTGGGACCATACCACCCCCAAATGCCCCCTTTGTCCCCTCCATCACGGTACCACCGTTCACAAATGCCTCATACATTGCATGCGTTGGAAAGTCGCATTTCGCAACATGTGGCTTAGCACTTGGGGACCGTGGCAAGATACAGTAATTGAATGCTGGAAGAGGGCATCGGTGGTGGACCTGCACCATGTTTCCTGCCTTCGCATACCACAGTCCCTATGTGACCACATCCCCTGAGCACTGCGGGTAGACCTCGGGGAACATGTGGCTCGGCACCAGTACCACGCCCTACATGGTGTATGCCAACTGCGCGGCCAACTCACCATGCCCCCTCGCGACCCACAAGTGCCGCCCACGCCGTCCACAGCAGTGCCGGCATGGTACACGAAACCGCGCCCACGAGCCGTACGACCTAACCCCACGGACTCTGTCCTCCGCAATCAAGTAGGGTATACAGGGCCCCGGGAGAGAACATCGCGGCGGGATGGCCGCGCCTCTCAAGAGACATCCCAACGCAGAGCGGTGAGCACATGGGACCGGCCGCAGTTGTACCACACCAGGTCATGGGCGGTGAAATATCTCGACCAATGCCTCTGTTCCACTGCCGTGGACCCAGGGGCACAGCAGGTAGCCTCGGCAATGCAGTATCTAGCCCAGCCTTGGTTCCTGCATTAGCGTGCCGTTCTCGGGGCCTCACTGCTGGATTCATACCGCAACGTCCTAGATGAGCTGGTGTGGCAATCACGGCACTGGCACTCCCTTCTGCGACGCGCTAGAGTGTGGACCACCTATGCAGACCGGCACTACCAGCGGCATAGCCGAAGGGTTGAGCTCTTTTCGGTGATGAGCCAGTTGTGGGCATCTGAGGAGGAGGAGGAGGAGATGCGGTCCCCCGGTAGGGCGCACCCGCGGCACATCCCCATGGTGCCCGCCAGCCCTCCTCGGTCTGGCCGGCGACCGAGAGGGGGGTTCTGTCCCAACCCGTCCGGCTAAGCATCATGGCGGCGGCTCTCCTCTTCGTCTCCTCCCCTTGTCCCCTGGCCCGCACAACGCGCATGCAGTCCTGCCCTACACGTTGTTGGATCCCCCCAGGGGCACGGAATGGGGGGTGAGGCGGAGCGCCGGCTCCACTTCCGGCACGGTCCACCCCCCCCCAAGGGAAGGGGGACGCGGTCTCACGGGTGTGGGCCCTTAGCCCGCTAGGTACTACCGACTGGGTGGCGTTTGGGTGGCAGGTCTCGGGGGCTTGGTCCGTAGCCCGATCACCCCCCCTCCCCCGGCGCACGGCACTTCTGCCGAAGGTGTCCGTGCGCGGAGCCATCCTCTACCTCCCTCCGGCCCCGGTGTCCATTTCGGGGTGGAAGGTGTGGTGTCTCGTCTAAACCCCCACGGGGCGTCCCTATCCCCCCGCGGCCCAGGCAGGGCCGGAGGGACTCGGCTGTATCCGCCGCTGTGTGGGGGGTGGGTGGTGTGGTGCCTCCTCAAAACCCCCACGGGGCGTCCCTATCCCCCCGCGGCCCAAGTAGGACCGGAGGGACTCGGGTGTATCCGCCGCTGTGTGGGGGTTGGGTGGTGTGGTGTCTCCTCAAAACCCCCACGGGGCGTCCCTTTCCCCCCGCGGCCCAGGCAGGACCGGAGGGACTCGGGTGTATCCGCCGCTGTGTGGGGGGTGGGTGGTGTGGGTCTCCTCCAAACCCCCACGGGGCGTCTCTATCCCCCCGCGGCCCAGGCAGGACCGGAGGGACTCGGGTGTATCCGCCGCTGTGTGGGGGTGGGTGGTGTGGTGCCTCCTATGTACCCTGGAACTGGAACTGGCACTAGAACTGGTCCATGCAAAAAAAAAAACTGGGAGGGGATGGTGCCCCTCCGCAGCACCAGCTCGGGGGGCCTCCCCTTAATTCAACATCGCATGTGACGCCCCCACGGGCCGCCGAAATTGGCGCCCCCCACGGACCGCAGACCGCGAACCGGGGGGGCCTCTGGATGCCTCCGGGTTCGAGGAGGGGCTGGCGCCCCTCCGCAGCAAGAACTCGGGGGGCCTCCCCTTATTTCAAGGCAAACTGGGCGGGGAACGCCCCGCCGAGAGTATCCGGGGGGGCCTCCCCTTACATCATGGTCTCCACATTCTCCTGGGGCTCGGGGGACCCAGACTGCCAAAGCTGGGGTAGGTGCCAGCGCCCCGGCGCAGTGAGCACCGTAGCGGCAGGTTCTAGACCTTGCCCAGGCCGCGCCGCTGTCCCCCGTGAATTCCCCCATCCCCAGGCCCGGACGGGCGGTGGAGAGGCCCACAGGCCCCCATTCATCGCGCTCGGTCTCCACCCCATGATGCACCTGTGCAGAGACACGCGGTGTGATGGGATGGGGAGCAGAGAATACAGAAGCGAGCCCTGGGGCGGGCTGGGTCACAGGAAGACCCGGAGCACCCTTGCATACCGCCACCCCCCGGTGGAGCCCGCCCTGTGCCATCGTGGCTCCCCACGGTGGCCGGCGAGGGGTGAGGCGCGCGATCCCGTGACCCAGCCGCCGCGGCTGGGCTGGGTCACCCCCCAGATTGCGTGTTAGCCCAGGGGACCCCCCCTTGGTTTCACCCCCACACCACGGTGAGGTCACGCGCCCCTGGGCGGCAGTGGGGGCGCGCCGCCCACCGGGTGGAGTCGCCTCTGCCTAAATGCCAGTGCCGCACAACGCCCGGCATCCTGGGGCAACGCCCGCCACCAGACATGGCCCCTGCAAAGCGACGAAAGCTTGTCACCCTTTAAGACATGTGGGGAATGGCACACACGTGATCTAGCATGTCCTTTCTCCCCCCTTAACTCTTACGCATTATAGGCTTACCATATGGCGTGGCGGTTTTGCCTACCGCATTAGAGAGCCCTCTAGTATACGCATGTGAACTCTAGGTCTTTGCCATATGCCCCGCGTTTCGGGGATCCACTGTATCATATGCTGGAGTCGCCCATTTTCCAAGCACAATCTTGAGCACTCTTTGAAAATCTGGAGTTGGTCAAACAAAAAAAAACATGGGGGTCTGGGGTGAATGTAAGGGGGGGGGGTTGTCTCTCGAGCAAGCGAAGAAGGGTTTGGGTATATGATGTGTGCCCGTGTGTTAGAGTGTATGTGTGTGCGCGTGTGCGCACTTTCTCCTCAGGCGTCGCGTCAACGGGCATGCCCTGCAGAGCACTGTGGCATGAAGATGATTCATCACATGGTCTGTTTGTGGCATCTGACACGACCCTTGTCTAAAGTTTCGGTGGATGCATGGGGGGGCAGAATTCACAAGTTGCGAAATTTGCAAAATTTTGCGATTTTGGCAATTTTGGAAATTTGCGAATTTTTGCGAAATTTGCGAAATTTTGAGCCCGCTATAGTGCTCCCTGCAATACCCTATTCCTGCATGTTAGGCTTTTTTTTTCTGATGAGTGACATTCCTCCCGAGGAAGATGCATTGAGTGAGCTTGTTGCTGCCCTTGATGATGATGTAGCAGATGCACCTGCCAAAAAAAAGCTAAAGTTGAATTACGGAGCAAAGACTTAACCTGAAGCCCGTGCTCGGCAGTACTGTCGCATAGAGGGAGTTGCCATTGCAAACCACGGTGACCTTGTCTCATTTTGGGATAAGCAAACTGGTGTTTTGGCAAAAGCTGCCCAATTTCTGGTAAATATCCCAGTAATGTCTGCAGAGGTTGAGTTCCGGTTAGCTTGGCACGTTATGCGGACAACAAGTATCGCCACAACCTCCCAAATCAAACCCGGCGTCTCACCACTATGCTCTTGTTCAACGGGGATGTGGAGGGTAGGTTTGCAACCGCTTAGTCTGGACGCCACACATTTCTGGCTTTATCGAAGTAAAAATGCATCCCGCGCATTGCCTTTGTCTGTTACTTGTGGGGTTGAAGGGGATCTTTGTGCAAAATAGTATGTTGTGAAATTTTGCGAATTTTTGCGAATTTTTGTGACCTTTTGCGAATTTTTGCGACGCGAAATCAGCACCCTCCATTTGCGAATTCTGCCCCCCCCCCCCTGGTGGATGATACATGCACACTCAGCCTGAGTTTCAATCAGTGTCTGTTTCTCACGTTAAATTGTTCGTGCGCGCGCATGTGGTGAGGGTTATAACGGGAGGGGGAGTTGGGGGTTGCTTGTGGGAGTGGTTGGGGGGCATGTGTCTCCAGTGAGGGAAGGGTTTTGAGGGGGTATAGGGGGGGCTGTGGCCTGAATCGTTCTGGGTGTCCCTCAACATGTGTTTTTATTCTGCCCCTTTTACTGCATACCTGATGTTCCATCCCCCATCATCTCGGTCTCAATATTCAGTCTTGATTAGACAAGCACTAGACTGCGACGACAGGCAGAACAATGACGGATCAAGACAAAAGGAACTGCTGGTGAGATTGAATCAACCCACTGTGATGGGGCATTTGGCATTTTTGCATACACAAACACACAAGCAAGCACACACACAAATTTAAAAGTTGCAAAGGAAATGCTTGGGCTTCAGTGTTCAGTGAGCTGCATCGCCAGCATCGCCGTTCATGGCAGGCTTCATTGATTGGCTTGTTCCCATTGGTGCAAACAGCTTTCCAATGATAGTATGTGCAATACAGGATTGTGATGTGCGTGTAGGTATTGCATTTGAACCCAGTTCCTGAGGAATTCATTCCTCATTGTGTTGATGCCTCATTGTGGTCCTGCAGTTTCCATCATGTATGCATGCTCGGCCACTGGAATAGTTTGATAGCACCCCCCTGTGATGAAGCAAAAGCAAGAATGGAATCAGACAAGGGTGTGGGGAGTCACTCTCCATTTTTTCCACTCTCATGCACTGTGCAGCCAAGAGTGTGTTGTTTGGGGTAGTTAATGCCCTGCAGGCTAGGTTGCAGTTATGCTTGTCGAAGGATGGTGCCAACTTGTGCTTGTGGGCTGTAGAGGGTGTACAAAGAGCAAGTACTAATCTGGTTGCCTGCTCTGCCAGCCTTCCACCAAAAAGCCAAAAAGTGAAACACCTTCTCCTGCCACTTCATCAGATCTAGGGATGTGTGGTAGGTCTTCGAAAGGCACTCAGTGGTACAATTTCCAGTTGCACAGCAACAAAGTCATGAGATGCCACAGCGGTGCTGTTCAGTGTTGTTGTGGTCGTTGAGATCATAGATCAGATCATAGATGTTGTTGAGATCATAGAGGCAGGAAAATTGTAAATAGAAAATTGGGCCCGACCCCAGTGTTCCTAATTCTTGGTGCTGTGGTTCTCAGGCTGGGTGCCAGACTCGGAGTAATGTGGATATTCCCACAGTGGGGCATGAATGGAATGGCCTCAATCATGCCTGCAGTCTTCCACGTGAGTGTGAAAATCATCTTTCACTGATAACTGGTTGCAAGAAACTAAGGTTGTGATTGACAGAATAGGACTTGAACATCTGCCCAAATTGCAGTGTGCCAGCCTCCCCCGAAATGGGAATTTGATAACCCCAATTTGCTTGGAATTTGTCTTGTTCAACATGTCGGCACATAGTAGCACCACTGATGCAGCACCTGCTGTGAAGTGACTATTCCGGAAAACGGGCACCCCCCCCCCCCCTTGGGGGGCGCCTTAAGCGCAGCGCACGTACAGTGCGCACGCAGAGCAACTATTTGGGCGTTTGGCCGTAGTAGAAACCCATACTTTGTGGTACTTTGGGCATCATTGTTGTTTGGTTGTAGGTTTTGATGCAATGGGGATATGGCATTTTTGGATGTTCACCCTGTTTCACCCATTTCTACCTTTTTGCACACGTTTTTTACCCATTTCCACCACACCTACTCTTTTTCTCGGTTGATTGATATGGTGATACACTTTGAGGGTGCCTACTACAGGACATCATACTTCCCTCCTCATTTCTCAGGCCCACTTTCTCCATGGATCTCAGTATTGGGGATTGGGTGTTTTGCACCCACTCCAATGGCCTTCGACCTCCTGCCACGGTGGTTGGGACGGCTGAAGACGGACTCCTCCACTTGGAATACTACCAAGATGGGTTGAGAGTGGTGAATCAGCAATGCAAGATGGAGTCCATCTCCTTTGCCATCCCAAGTTTAGATTTGCCACCTGACTGCCCTCCATCTCCACCGCCCAACACACAGTCAAGTTCCCCCCCCAAAGGCCCTTGGTCCTTCACCACTGCCACAAGAACCGGGAAGGTCCTTCTCAAGGTCCCTGGTCCAGTTTGGGTCGCCAATTTCTACGGTTGTTTCCAAGGGGCGTGCTTCGGGGGGAACATAGTCTAAAAGTAGCGCGCAGTGTGCGTGCAGTGCGGGGGCAGTGCAAGGATTCCCCCCTTGTCTACGGCAGATTTTGGTTGATGTGTTGCATTAATGGGATTTTTGAAAAAAGGACGCTTTCTGAGTACCATAGGCCCCAATTTGGCATACCATGGGGCCTAGTCCTTCTAGTTGCAGGCACACTTTGCATGCACGTGGATCAAGTCTTCATTTGCCCTTTCTTGTCATTCGCATGCGACATCTGAAGCCAAAGGTCCATGCCCCAAATCGATTGGGATAATGGACTCTAATGCCAAGCCATCCTTGTTGGAGGGTTCACTATGGAGGGAGGTGTTCTCATTCCTGGCCCTGTGCAGCCTTTCCCTCAGCGTTTCGGGGAGCCCTATTGACGACTACAGCAAGAGGATCAAAAAATGCTATGAAAGCAGTTTTGATTACCAAACAGCTCCTTGCACAGCCTGCCTACGGGGCGCGCAAAGTGTGCCCTGCAACTAGAAGGACTAGGCCCCATGGTATGCCAAATTGGGTACTATGGTACTCAAAAAGGGTCCTTTTTTCACGAATTCAAGGGACAAACCCATGTTTTTAAGAATCATGTGGACCCTGCAACATCAAGTCAAAGTGCATGGTATTTTGTGTCTCGCCCCCTAGACCCCCTCCCCGTCTGTCCACCCTCCAGAGGAGTCCTCTCTTGTGCTGCCAGAGTGCAGCTGTGAGAAGTGTGCCAGCGTCTTTCCACGTGTCTTTCAGTGAAACACTCCTCAGGCCCTCAGGCCACAGTGCGTGTCTGTGAGACACTGCATACTGCGAAATTACTGGAGGAGCTCTGCAGTGTGTTGGATGACATTTCGTGTCTGCAGCATGTGCCATTTCGTATGTCAACCTTGGATACTGCATGGCAGGAGGGTACACTGTGGACGAATAGTGGTTGAACTATGGGTACGGGCAGCCCAGCAGACCCGCACAGGGTGAGGGCAATGAGGCCGGTTGGTGCTGTGTCCACAGTGTACTGTATAAGGCACACACTGTGCTCTCATCCCTCGATGGCCTACTTGCACACTGATCCGCCTTTAGATTTGATTTTCTTTCCCTGTTACCATGTCCTTCTTGAACGGACAAGGGGGCGATATCAGCGATTTGGCCAATCTTTTGGGGCAGAGCACAGAAGAAGATGAGAAGCGGCACCGACAAGAAGCAGCAGCAAAGCAGACAATGGCCTATGCGTCGCCCGCTGCAATTGGACCTCAGACCCAAGAAATAGTTGAAGAGCCGAAACCGCCCAGCAAAAATGACATTTGGACGACCGACGAGGTTTCTACTACCGGATTGTGGAACGATCCCAGTGACCCCCGCAAGCGACCGGAGTTTAATATGAAATACAAGCAGCAGGTGTGAAGGCAATTTTGGCCATGTAGCATTCCTTCGGCTCAGAGGTGGTGCTACTGCACACGTTGCATACAGTCACGGGATGCTGCATTGACATGACTCAGCGTGGGGGCAGTATTGATAGATTGGGTGTTGCTTCAAATGCAACGACATTCGGCAATGTTCTGGCATGCGCCCTTCCGGCCCCCTGCTGCATTCTCCGTCATCCGGGCAGCTGCATGAGTACACAGTGGGTCGCCAAGCGAAGGCGCAGTGGTTGTGGATATAGCCAACAGCAGTGGGCAGGGCATGGGGTCCATTTATAGGGCCCTTCAGAATTGCACTCCGAACGGAAACCCCTCCCCTCGTGTCCCTGGTGTCGTGGGGTCCAAAATCCCCATTTGAGAATTTGGGAGGGGGTTCTCTCCAGATTTCATTCCCACGGCCACGCACGTGCACGTCGTGCGCCAATACAACAACCACCACACAACGGACACGCCACGCTGCGATATATGCACTGCACAGCAGAGAGGACTTGGTGCCAGGTCCTGACGGTACCTGCTTAGATCACTACTGCTTTCGGCAGTCTTCCAGGACAGCTACAGCCCTCGTTGTCCTTGGAACACAGCCCCGAGCGTCTGCCAGCCCTACCACGCCCAGGCCCAAGACCCGTGAGCTCTGACTGGGCGGCTTCAGCACATCCCAGGGTTCCGATACTTCCGTGCGCCATCTTTCCTCCCCCCCCCCGCAACCTGCAGCACATGCATACAATTGTACCCCCCTTGTCCAGGGACGAGTTGCTTTCCCAATTTCCGCTTGGGACCACCCTCTGGGCCGGCGGTTCTCCGCCAGCCCAGCGGTCAACCGCCAATCGCGAGCGGTTAATGGTCAAATTTTTTTCATTAAGTACCGATGGCGGGTCAAGGTTTACATGTCTTTTCTTTACCAATGACAGCCTGTAGATGCGCTTATCACCGCATGATTCGAAACTCTTGTGTAGTGCCTGGCTCTCAATGGCGGTGTGCGCTTTTGTTGCATGAGGTATAAATCAATGAGTTTTTTTAATTCTCAAGGACTGCCCTGCCTTTGCCCCTCCCTCCCCGCCTCCCCTGCCTAAGTGATTTGGTGAAGGGTCCCATTGGGGTTTGGGGGGAGGAGGAGGAGGAGGAGGAGGAGGAGGAGGAGCAGGACCCGTGACCCAGCCCTTGCCAGCCACACGGCCTGCACCGTGGGAAAACTGCGAGCCTAGACTGGGCCCTGTTTGCTCCACCCCAGCATTAGGTTCTATGGGTGTGTTGTGGTAAAAGGGATGAGTGCCATGGATAACTTGCGGACATCATCAGTCAGTCCAGTGACTATCAGACACCTGGCGAACGGTGGACAGATTCCAGGAATTTGAGGTGCAGAAGAGGGAATAGAGATAAATTGGAGGGAACATGCCGCTTCAAAAACGACCCCACACCGTCTGACGGAGGGCCGTGCCACTCTTTGGCTCTGCTTTGGATCTGAAGAAGAGGGGCAAATGCCGATGCCAATTTTTTGTTACAATCTGCCATTGGCAGTCCTGTAGAGTCTTGAATCTGTGTCAGCAGATCTGAATTCTCATCTCTCAGATGCTTGATGGTGTCCTCTAATTGCCTGATCTGTTTTCCTTGCTTGATGCACGTGTCCTTGAGTGAATGGTCCTCTGCTTGCAAATGACGGAGATCATTCTATGTCGATTGAAGTGCTAGAATGTGATGCGAAATGAGCAAGAATCACTGTTTCTTGTTCTTGTTCAGGATCTTCTTCATTTCTCAGGGTTGTAATAAATCTGCATGTCGTCTTATGCGTGCCCATCTCTAGTCCTGATAGTGTATTTTCCAAGCGCTGCGGTTTTCATCATGGCCATTGTGGGGGCTGTAGCCCAAGAAGGCTTCTCCCCAGGCCAGACATTTTCAAAATGCTCCACAGTATCCACTTATATAGTTGAGTGACACAGCGCTTATTGAGCTTTTGATTTTGTGATGGTCGAGATCAAGCACCTGTTTTGGCTGCCTTGTTCATGTGCAGTAGGGCTATCTTATTCATTGCCCATGCAAGTGAAAGTGAACCAAACATTGACAACCGACTCGTGACACGGTGGCCGCGCCTGAAAAGGAGAGTTGTTCTGGCAGATGAAACAATTTTTCTTGTATCCGCTGAAGCCCCCATTTCTGCAGCTCTTGCCACGCATTTTTCAGCGAAACTGGTAAAGTTTTCTTAACTGGTTGAAGGATTGCGTAGGAGAGTACTGTTTACCTTTATGTACCCAACTTCAGAGATCTGCAGGAGCCTGGAGTACACAGTTTTGACTTGCTTGTTGGTAGCTGTCCTGTACGTAGGTTCCTACACGGCCATCAATTTCCGCATTGAAGGCAATTGTGCTTGTACATGAGCTATTAGGGCTCGTGATGTTGCCAAGGCTATAGGCAAATGCTCAAACTCCGTCTTGCCCTTGTCATTCGCACTTCGGCTGATACCGTGATGAGGTAACCATGAGATGATAGAAGCAACTTGACGCTAGACACAAAGGTGACAGTTCCAGATGCAGTGATCCATTTCAGAGCATCACACAACGCTTTGGAGGCAACGCTCCTGGCAAATGCTGCATCCAGAGCACTCTCTACTTCATTCAGTACTTCCACTGGTATCTGCTCGTTTATATTGCAGAAGCGACTGCAGCTCAGAGTCATCTGATGCCAATAGCAGATCAAGTGGTGGTGCACAAAAAAGTGGTGGTTGCATGACTGCATGAAAAATCAAAAAGTCGCAAAGATGAGAAGTTACACATGATGACTCCACACACATCTCCAAATTGATGGAGACTGAACTTCTGCATGAATTTGTAGCTGTGGATTAGAAATTGCATCTTGTGAACTCCATTGTGTCGGTTCCAACCGATTGGCCCGCTTGTGGGCTGTAAGTGTGTTGTATTTCTGCATTATCTGATGCATGGGGAAGGTTCTGCAGCGTTCTGATGAGACATGGGAAGCCGGTAAGATTGAAAGGGAAGATGACTGACAAAAAGTAATGAGGACTGCACGGGTACCGTGAAGCATTACAGAGCGCTCTGGTCTGCTTCCTTGTAAACAAAGATAGAGTTGTCGTATTTGCCTCTCGTGTTCTGGTTTTGCTGTTGAAGTAGGGGCTGTATGTACTACCCCTGGGACAAATACATGGATGCAGAAGCACCGCTCACAAAATTATCAAATCAGTTTGGGATACTGAAATATGGGAATTGACCCTGGTTGTGGTTGGTAATTGCACATCCATGTTCCCTTTCTGAAGTACTGCCATTCGTTGCGAAAAAAGGCTGCCCAACAACTGTGACTAATTATTGTAAAAACTAATTTTGGGTGAGAGGGAAAAGGGAAGGGGGAGGAGGTTTTGATGCGAGAGCGGCCAAGGTGGTTGAGGGAGATGTAAGAGGAAGTATTTTCTGTGCTGATGATGGGCCTATGGGGGGTGCAGGAATACTGGGCGGGAGGGTGGGGGGGGCGTGGTAGTGGGGGGGGGGGCTGGATAAGGGCCTCCCAAGAGAGGCCAACATGAAGCTTGATCATCTCGATCATGCAGAGTCCTGGGGGGTCACTGGACCCCATGTGACCGGGTTTGATGTTGGTACAGTTGGTAATGGACCGGATGTCCACTACCAAACAGAGGGGGGCCAGACAGTTGTCTGTCTTGCTTTCCCTTTGGACAGATTGATTTTTCGGACAGGTCCCATGCCAAAAGGATCTCGCAAAATTAATCGCAAAAATGCAGTAATTTCTTGCGTTGTCCAGGTCGCAGACACTTACTTTGGCGTTTGCAGCAATTAGTGTTCCGTCGAATTCAGATGGTGACTGGCCAAAAGGCCCAAGGGTTTTGCTGTGTGGTAAGACCCCGTGCGCCCCCCAGTTCGAAATCCCAGATCGCGTCATCCATTCGTTGTTCGTTATTCGTTCGTCGTATGTTATTGAAGCTGCGAGGCTCCATGGGGTTAGGGATCCCGTGCGGCCCAAAGTGTATGCAGTGAAACTGCGATGCTCAGTTTGCCCAACGGCCATTGCTGTAAATCGGTCGTTAATCCAACTCGAACCCCACAACTCATCAAATGATACATTATCACACACGAATTGCCGATTTGTGGTTTGATGCTGTTGAAATCAGAGTATGCGAACAACCGCTCATATCGATCTGTTTGCTTTCACTGGGGAGGGGGGTCAGGGGAAGACACACAAGCCTCAGCAAAGGCAACAACAATTGGGAACAACCAACTGCTCATTCGATTCGATGCCGCGGGCTTGACCATTACCATTGGCCAAGAGGCTGTCCTTTAGACACAAACGTGTTCATTAAAGCCAGGCTGGCACCACTTGCACGGACGGCATGCACTGCAAACGCCATGGTACAAGACATAAACGCGCAATCTTGGAGGCAGTGTCACGGGCTGAAGCAACAAAATCATTCCATGTAGCTTCAGGCCGCCGGCCACAGGGCAACTGAAGGGGGCCTGGCATCTTTGCCAACAAAGGGGGCCAGTGTCTGGGTGGCACACGCAACCCGTAGCTTCGTATGGTGGTCAAATAAAAGTAGGTGCCTGCTTTCAGTCCGGACCCGGCGGGGAATATCTTTCCTGTGTTGCTGTGCACTGCATGACTGCTCTCAACGCTCTGCAACGCGTACCTTCCATCTTGCATGGCCCCAGGTGGGTGCCACTGATGTATACCTTGGGATGGACTGGGAGAAGGACCCCTCGTCGATGCGGTGCGAAGAAATGATCTTGGATATCAAGCTTCCAGGTGTTGCGTCTGCCGGTCGCTGTACACTAAGAAGGTGTAATGGTATACACAGGTGCTGGGGTTTTGCGAGTAGCTGACTACTTGGGTGCTGCACCTTTGCGAAGGGTTCAGCCGGGCAGTGGGTGATTTGCCGGTTAAGACAAGGCAAAGTACGCATCCGCTGTATTTGTGTGCTGGTGACCACTGCAATGCAGGTGTATCCGACCAGCGGGGCGTGATCGGTGACTCCTGGGCCCTTAGCCCCTGTCCTTGACAGGGGAAGATTGCATCATACTTCAACGATGTACTGTCCTCGGAGTTTATCTTGCATAGCCGCCTGAAGTGCCGGCAATTTCGGACAAAAAAAAATAGACCCGCTGTATTTGGGGTTGGGGTTAGGTCAGGTCGAGCATTGGTCCGTGACCCCTTGATGCCCGGGTCAGTTACTTCATGGGGCGTTGGTGATCGATTGTAGGGACGCGCCGATCCACAGCATCGGTCTGTATGGTCGCCCCTGTGCCGAGGCTTGCGGTACCTGGGAGCGCAGATGTGACACCCCATCCCCGTCGGAAATAGTGCATCGATGCCCCACCTGCCTCATTTGCGTGAGGCTTGCTACGTCGATGGCATCAGTGGTTCCATCCACATGGACCTCTTCCCTGAGAGGCCTTTGGTGACAAAATCTCGTTGAGACCTAAGTGCTTCTTGGGAGGCGGGGGACGCGATGCTCGGTCCTTTGCGTCCGTGCGGTCCCGTGGTCTTGGATCAGGAAGCAAAGGCCCAAAAGACTTCCAAGTGGACATCAAAGAGAGATTTCTGGATTTCAGGTACCTCTTTGGCCGTCGTCTGCAGACACAGGGGCCGCCAGGGCATTTGTTGTGGTGTCCAGGAGTGTGTTTCGGTGATGCACCAGGAACATACATTCGTGCCATGCCCTCCTCTTTCAAGCTTTGGTGGCCCTCTTTCCTTGTCTCTGTGCATTGAGGGCGTGTCCTCACAAAGCGCGCACTAGCCCCTGCGCTCACGATGCGCGCTCTCGTACAACACCAAGTTTTACCCTTGGAGTGGAAGAGAATTGATTGGCCTTGCTCACCCATCCTCAGGGTTATGCTCAATGGTCCGCCTTTTGGGCAGGGGGGCTTTAGGGCTATGGGGGCTTTTTTGGTACACCGCGCGGTTTTTCTTTTACGCACCACAGATGCCGCGAGGGGCGCAACCATGATTCACGTTAGAACAGTCTGAAGGTTGGAAATCACCCATGGTGCAGGTGACGTCCGCGCATCTGCATGTATTTGGCTCCCAGAAACACGTTACAAATGAGTGCGTTAGTGGGGGCAGGCCCCTTGGTTACAGGGCACCGATGATGACGGCAAGGTCTGAACGGTGTGCGAGTGCCAACCCAACACCCAACCCGTGTCCACAGGTCTAGCCAATACAAGCTGATGTTACCGCTGGAGAGAAAGGTCTACCCAAACAAGGGGAATGCCAAATGGGACGGCAAGACCGAAACGCTGTCCATCACCCTTGTCATCGATTATTCAGACTACCAGAGCAAAATCATCGTCTAACATGGACCTATGATTTCTGGGCGGCTTGGGTGTGCAGCGATTGGGAGCTGTGAATGCCGCAATCCGTGGGGTTGTTTGCGAAAAGGCCGAATGTGATAACCTTTGAACCTTGCTGCCCTTGGTGCTTGCATTTCGTTCGGTGATCTGAGGTTTAGGATTACAGTTCACAAAAGGTTGAACAGGCCACTCTGCCCAAGTTGCATCAGCCCAGACAGGGACCTGATAGTTTTCGTTGTGCCCATAACCCCTCACCTAGCCCTCCCCTAACCCAACCTTCTAACCCTGGCCCGACCTCCAGAAAGCCGACTTGCTGATGCAAGTTTTGACAGCTTTGGCCGCAAGAGCGAAGCCGATGTAAAATTGGCAAGGCATGACACAGGTCTCTAGACCACTTTGCGAAGGGCCATGCACGGGCATTTGTCTGCAACGTGCCGAGAGCAGATGCTGCAGCAAAAACAAAAGGTGTTACATTCTGTGATTTGGTTCAAACGCCGCAGAAAATGGGATAACCTGCAAGGCACAACATTTCTACATTTGATATTGGAGTCTCAGTGTGCTCCAGTTTGAAGTCCAATTCAGTGCCCAAGCGGTTTTCTATGCAAACCACTGGTGCATTGTCATGTGCACAGTAACCATTTTGGGGGGTTGTGCGATTAGCATTTTTTGTCTGTTAGCATGGACTGGCGTGAAGACCACTCCAAGCTTGTCTCGGGTTTCCCAGCGAAGAGGCTGCGAAAACAACAAACGTGAGTGGGGAGAACATGTACAGATGTACGTTGCATACAACAGATTCCTTGTTGGTGTGTGTGTGGGCCTTCTCCTCTTCCCCCTACTTGCTTATTTGAGGGAGTAGTTGAAGGCTCACTCATGGCACAAGACGGCTCTGGATTATTGTGCACCTGCTGTTCCTGGCTGATAGTGGCCACTTCTTTCGCTGCGCCAAGGCGCCGATGATTCTTGTGAAAGCCTTGTAATTGTTCCATGAGCCCACTTCACAAGAAATTTCAGCTGGAAGACCTAAGGCTTTATGTGGTAGGGGAGAAAAAAAACCCATTTTAGGTGAACCCTCCCCCCCCCCCCCCGTGGGCTTTTCTTCTGCACAGAAGGGGGCGGGATTTCACCTAAGCTGGGTTTTTTTTTGGGGGGGGGGGGTTCTGGGGGGTTTCCTCCCCGTTGGGCACACAGTCCATTTTCAAGGAGGTGTCTAGCCAACTGATAGTTTTCAGTACAATATGGAGCCCTGGTTGCATAACACAATCCGGATTCTTTTCGTGTTGACAGCTCCAAAGGTACGGAGAAGAGAGCATTGCCGAAATCACACCGTACGGCATAGAGGGACAACATTTTTACTTGGGGGCCTGCGCGCAGAAAGTCTACACCAATGACAATGTCAAAGGCGTCAGCGTCCAATACTCTGCAGTGCTAGACAGCTGACTCT
Organism: Eutreptiella sp. 'Long Island Sound 2002'; assembly: GCA_964036045.1. NCBI lineage: Eukaryota > Euglenozoa > Euglenophyceae > Eutreptiales > Eutreptiaceae > Eutreptiella > Eutreptiella sp. 'Long Island Sound 2002'. The sequence continues at coordinate 17,172,787 of OZ038387.1, read as the reverse complement.
TTGCCAAGCCATACAGTCATGAATCCTTCCAAGGTAATGGATAGTCCTGCCATCACCCACTCTGATGGCTACCATTTTGGGTTTCCGGATGAGGGAGGGTTTTCGTAGTTGACGGGCCATTTTTGCGGGTGTTCTCCAGGGGAAAATATTTTTTAGATGCAAAATTAATTTTTTTTTAGATGCGCTAGGGAATAATATGTTTTCTAAAAAAAATACAAAACATCTAAAATATAATACAACACACTTAAAAAAAAGAGTCAAAAGTGACTAAAATTTTAAATGGCTCTCTAAAAAATAATCTGCTGCAAATCTAAAAAAAAATAAAACAACGTTTCAGGAACAGACTTCGGGATCTAAAAAAAAAAACCTCTTAAAAAATGATCCGCATCTAAAAAGAAATAAAATAACGGATAACGCTACCCCCACGTCCCTGCCCTGCCCCTACAGACAAGGGCTGGAGTGCCATGGGTTTTTGGACATGACCCAAACAAATACAGGACCAGCATCCCACGCTGTGTACACCCTGGGCAGCCTATGTTGACCCACCATCTGAACACATTTGGAAAGAGCAACACTTGAGCATGAAATTATGGACAAAATTGTGCACCCACTGAGTAGTGCTTGAAAACAACTTTTCAGAGGCAAAACCAATCGTCTTTGTGCACCCAATAATGTCCGAGCAAGGAATCTGGAACTTGGGACTGACTGGGCAGACTGCGAAAGCCGCAGAAAATGAGCATTTGAAGCACAAATTGTTGTGTTGGGATGCAGGGTTCTAAGGACTTGATCACTATGACTGTTAGACACTGCAACACAGGCACGTGGGTGGCACGTTGTATTGCAGAAGAAATGAGCAGAAAAAGCTTGGCTGGATCACTTTGCGTCCGGGTATTCTGCTAAGCAGCTGAGCGTAGGGACGTTTTTGGGTCCATAGCTTCGTGGTCAGACTCCGGATACAAAGGGGCCTCTGATGCGCTATCCGAACTTGGAATGCTATGAAAAGCAATAAGAAACACATCTGTAATATCATGGGAACTGGGTTTTTCTGTCTGCCACTTGAATGTGCACTCAGAGCCCTCTACTGTGAACACTGTAACCCAACCATTGAACTTGTACGTACCCCTGGGCTCTGGCCAAGGTGGCCGAGTACCCCACTTCACAAAATTCAGCCATTGTGTATGATCCGTTCAAATGAATTCTTTGCATAGGTCCCCCAGCGAAGGAGAGTGGTAGACAAAATACGTCTAGCTAAACAGTAGGACTGCTAGTTCCGAAACAGCTTATGCTGTTCCACAAGACGTAAGAGTTGTTCCAGACGACGTACTACATCTAGTGGAACAGTATGACAAAAAGTTAGACTTAGGATCCAGCTCTACCAACCAACCCTAGCCCAGACCCGCCCAGTATGCTATATCATGTTATCATATGTTATGTTATGTGTAACCATGGTTATGTATGCACATGTATGCACATGGTTATGTGTAACCATGTGCAAGAGACATGTGTAATGTGTGGTGCTTTGACGTATGTATGTGTCTTCATGCGATTGATTCAACAACCCAAAAACTGCAAGAACTCTGGCAGAATATTTTCTCACTACTTCTGTTTGTTCTGCAGCGTCTTACACGCCCTACACAACAGTTGAATAAAGACGTTAAAAATTTCCAAAATGGAATCTCAGCAAAGTTGCTTGTGAAATGAAAGCCGAAAAGTAAAAAAAATGAAAATGTATAAAACAATTGTGTGGATAGTAACCCCCCCCCCCCTTTTCATTATCACACACCGAAATAATATCACGCATGCATGATAATGTTTTATACCTCCAAAATAATGTCACACATGCAATTCTTGACGTTAGAGGTAGCAACACAAAAGACGGAAACCAGGATTTCTTGCAACACCATTGCGAGTTGGCCCAGTTATTTAAAGAGAAATGCGGACATTGACGACTGCCTTGAAACTGGTTTAGGGTTGGGCTTGGGCTTGGGTTTAGGAGCGGATGCATCTCTTCTTGTGAGTTCAGCACGCTGGGGAACAGCGAACTGGAATGGGACACGCAACTTGAGCTTTGTTGGATCGAGGTATCCTAAATCCTGAAACAGTGTTGGCACATCTAGGAGATTCACAGCATTCTGGTGGCCTGTGTAGCAAAATTCTACAAACAAATTGCGTGCTTGAGCAGCCGTGACTTTGAGATTGCCTTCCATGTGGGCAGCATACAACCGGTGATGGGCAGTTCTGTACAAGGCTGCCAAAGCAGTGTCAATTGACTGCACAAACATGGTAAGGCCACCGGGGATCACTGCATACCGCAACCCAGCCACACGCAAAGCAACCAGGACAGCAACTGATATATGGGCAGAGGCAGAATCCAGAATTACTATACACTCTGCATTTGCGGTCAAAATAATATCACACACCCCCTATTATCACACACCGAAATACTATCACGTGCATGATAATGAAGGGGAGGGGTTAAATAGTGCGTCTAGTGGAACTATATGTTGTGTCTGACATTTTGCATATTGTTCCGACAGACGTATTACGTCTTTTGGAACAGTATGGAGTGTTCCACAACGTCTAGCAAATTGTCTTACTGTTCCGGTAGATGTATCACGTCTTCTGGAACAAGTGTCGCGTCTTCTGGAACAGTATGGGATGTTCCGGACTTAATAGTCTTACTGTTCCGCTAGACATATTTTGTCTACATGCCACCTTCAGGGACTTCACCAATGTGTCGGAAAGTGATTTGCTGCAGCTTCTACGCTTTTGAGCCGTTTCAGAATACTGTATTTATTGTGGGATCTAGAGTGTTTTGGCGGTGCAGAGAGGTAGCGATGGGGGGTACAATCCCGCACAATGCGCGTCGTTAGAATGTATGTGGCGTGAACACCAAGCCCCAAAGCAGCCCAGAAAATATCACAAGCGAGTTGTGTGATGAGCTAACCTTCTCGTGGACTTCAGCTCACCACGAATGCTGTAGAAAGTGGTTAGGCTGCTTTGACGATGCTACTGCCTTTTAAGAGAAAAAGGAAAGGTTGCTTCAACACATGCTTGTACACTTGCAAAACCAGATTGTTTGGGTAGCATCCACCCTTTGACTTCGATATGTGTGGTCTATTTTGTGAAAAACTAATAGAAATCGGTTGTTTTGAAAGCGAATGATGAGGACATGGTACATGTTTCGGAGGTACAACGTTTGAAGAAATTACCTGTGCTGAAAAGAAATAGCGCTATCTTTTACAATCATCCAAAAGACTCTTGGTTAAAACCTCCCACCTCCTTTGGAAAAGAAGTTTGAGTTGTGGTTATGTTGTCATGCCTTAAAAATTGTCACAACAGGTTGTTTTACAACAAACAATTGAAAAAACCTCCTGTAGTTTTGAAAACTAAGAACAAACATTGCTGCTATGTGCTCAAAAAGAAACGCCATCATGCAAAAATTTGCTGATTCATAAGCGTGGGGAGTCAACTTGGTTCCAACGTGTATTGTGCAATGAGACATGAATTTCCCAAAAATATATTTAGATGCCGACACGAATAATTCCTTGGGGCAGAATTGCTACTTGGAGAATGGCTAGGACGGGCATGTTTTTACTTGTTTTGGTTTGTTGTGCCTTGAATCTTAGGATGCTCATTTTGCATTTGTGTCCGTGCTAATGACAATCTGTCACAAAGACACATTGCTAACTCTGAGGATGATCATGCTGCTGATGGTAGTGCTGATATGGTCTCTGATATCTGTTGCTTGAGAAAGAATATCACACTCTGTAACGTGTTGGGTCCAATGATGGAGAAATGGTCAATCCTTGGAAAAAAAGTGAAAATGGTGCAGCCTGGAGGCTTTCAGGCTGCTTGTTATCACCTTGTACAGGTTTGTGGGTGCTTGCAAAAATGCTTGCTGCTCATTCTTCAAAACCTTTTTGATATTTGATACTTGGTTACTGTTAATTCTTGGTGCTTTCAGATGGTCACTGCTAATTGCTGGTAGCTTCTTCATGGTTGAGGCTAATTCTTGCTGCAACAAGCGCTGTGGGGTGAGACACACAGTGACGTTCAAACTCTTACTCAATGGCTAAGTGTTTGCACTGCGTGTGCACTGCGTGCATATTGTGCACGCAGAGGCTAGGATACTCACCCAAGAATACCTGTCACCTGTTTACTAGGGGGAAGACTGAAAAGTGTCAATACCATAGGGTTGGCCAGGTGTCCATTGATACTTCTGGTTGTAGTTATAACCAACAGCATCGTCGAAGAAGAACCGTCCGGTCCTGGTGTCGACTCACCACCATCGAGTATCGGCGATCGAGAGCCTTCGAGCGACGATGACCACGTGGACTTCTTTGCAGCTGTGGACGTGGCCATACCGATCGATGATCTTGAGCATCTCGGTTCGAGAATCACCTTGAAGACGACCAAGGTTTTGGTGCACGTACTATTTGTCCGGAAGAGTACTCTGTAGGGCGAATCGAACCGCCTCTACGGATACGAGGCTCGCTGCAGTGTCGACAATGACGACGTCGAGATCCGGGTCGTGTCGACTGTGTACAATTTGTCGATGGGCCTCTTCTAGGGGGAAATGGTTGACAATTCAAAGATGCCACATCCCAAATGCTTGGGAAGCCAAAAAAACCTTGGTACGGAACCAAAAACTTGTGAAAAGGGGCCAAAACTAGGGTTCGAGTATTTGCCAACATCCAAAACTTTGCACTGCGTGCATGGCATTCCCAATGCTCATGCACTGCCCACATTTGGACGGGGAGATGACATGGGCAGGGACCCTTTCACCATTTTCTTTCAATTGGATGCAGCTGATAGTGATGCCCACAGGAAGCCATGAAAAGACATGGTGCAAGGGGACATGGTGCAGTACGTGCAATGCACTGCCCTGGAAAATAGGTTGGTAGGCCTGTGGAATAACCCCAATACACACACTGCGCACAGTACCCCCTCCTGTTGATTCCACAGAATAGTGATGCATATGAAATTGAGGTGCGCGGAAAAAAGGACAATAATTTCCAACATCATTGAAAAAACATATCTAATTGAAAGTCTCAGAAAATGCAAATTATCCATACTGCAGCACGACTTGGGCTTTGAAATCACTGCATACCTGACTGTGTCCTCAACACCTCACAAGCACAAGCCTTGGGCAATTTGGTGAGATATATCAATTAGAATCATTGTCGTCAGCTCGCTTGAAGCTCCCAAAAACAAAATCTACAACGGCAATACTAAACAAAAACTGACGTACAAAAGAGGAAATGCCTGCCAGGATAGCACTCTGGGATGGTGGGCATGCAAGAAAGAATACACTTGTACACTCATGCAAAAACCCACAACCACAACCTTGGCACCAATGATTTTTGTTCCACCACAATACACAGCAAACTGTTGGGGATGCAGAGTGCACGTGTTTTGCTTGTGTTATAACGCACGCATGCAGGGAGGAGTAATGTTGAAGATTTTTGTTGGTGCATTGTGTGACGCTGAGGGGTCAGATGCTGGTTTTGTGACCTCTACTCACTGACTGCTGGTCAAACAACAACAACGATAACACCAATTGACAACGATAAAAACACAGAAGCAGCAAAAACACAATGGAGACACGACACGTATAACAGGCATAGAACCTGGGTTGCACAAAGACCTTGTGATCATGCGACTTCAAATTGGCGCCTCTGGTTGCCGAAAAACGCTTATCTACCACTTGAACCTCTATCTACAATATTCGCATGACTATACCATGATATGAAACTCCCCAGAATCGCAGCCATGAAACGACAAATGGACCACAACCAATAAAGATGGCAACAAGCAAAGGCCTGGCTGTGGCACAGAATGACTCTACGCTTCACCACAATCAAAAACCTGAATGCCTCATTCCTCAAAGCAGCACTCAGAACCCAACCCAAGCTCTAATCTGAGCTCCAACTCAGGGCCCAACCCTGCCTCTCCGCCGAGCATCACTGGCATCCCAACTCTGGGGGGCGCACCCCCTCAATGAGACTAGCCAAAAAAAAATAGTGATGAGCAAGGAGGGCTCGATGGGGACTGATGCAAACGTTCTATGTGATGGACACTCCCCATTTCGCTTACCATCACAGCATGAAGGCAGCGCCGCACACCTGCAACCCCGACCCTGGCGCCGGACACACCTCAGGCACGAGGCAAGAGCCCGAAGAGCCACTATGCCACAAGGAGACCACTGCAACAACACCAAGTTGCTCTGTGGGTGATCACCGCACTTCATTATGAAAGCACGACAGTTTTAATGGGAGTGAGGCGGGTCTTGTTCGACAACAAGTCACTGCCTCCGGCCACTGCTTCAGCCGCGCCAGAGTTTTCACCTGGGTGGCCAGCCGGTCATGAGGCCAAGGAGCTTTTGCAGAAGCCCATCCTCTTTCTTGGTGTCTACAATGACGTGTCCAGGGTGTCAGCTGGAGTGAACCGGACTAAACCGGTCTAAACCGCGCTTCGGACGGTGATGGTGATGCGCCCGCTGTCGTCCCCTCGGCTGGGGCGCAAGTGCAACGACAAACATAGGAAGTTCCCTATTGAGTTTTATGTACCCCACACACACTGAAGTCCCTGGATCTAAAATTTTTCTGCCCCGGGATCATCTCCTCACGTCCCTGGACCTGCGCGCCCAGTATCCCGACATATCAACGGCAACAGCTACCTTGCAAACAGGCGACACATACTTAGAATTCCACAGGTCAGTACTTCATATGCCACGAATGGGACTGGTGGGCATGGAGTCCGTGAAATGTGTCATAACGAAAGGAAAATGGGGACAATGGTTGAAAGGATTCAACCTGTCAGCCCAGCGAATTTCTTGTACAACATAACATAGTTAAGATATTCGCAAACATGGGCAACGCTTTGACGCCAAGCCACCTCTAAACACCCTTTGAAAGCACCGGTTTCTGCGGGTGGGCATCCTCAACCGGAAAGGGGCCAGACCATATCCCCAACTGGAAAGGGGCTGATCCATATCCCCAACCCGAAACCAGCGCGCTGACGCTCCCCCTCGAATGGGGCATTAATCCTTTCGTTCCGAAATCCCCAATCATACAAATGGATGATTCCACACACCCGTGCAACATATTACATGGAGAATATGTGCAGTCAATCTGGGCTTTTCATCAGCACGTACAACATGTCCTGCGGCTTTCAGCCCTTGTAGAAAATCTGAGGTGTGGCCCTTCTGCCTGGTCCTTCAAATTAGGGCTTGCCTTTGACACATCAATATGCGCCTTTCACCTGGTCCTTTTGTATGCCTTACATGCAGGCTTCGAATTGAGAGCAGGTGACGTATGTCTCATACAGAGTTGACCTTATGACCTTAAGTGGGCCATTGGGCCGTAGGCATGGGTGTTTGGCTCAGGTACCAAAGCCGTGTGTTATCACAAAATACATCGCTGGGGTGTCACATGTATGAGCTGGTCCCGAAAAGAGACGCAAAGAAAAGGGAGAGAGGGAATACTTTGATCCCTCTTTTCGCCCGATAAAAGAGAAAACATTGAACAAAAACCCTGAGAAGAATCTCCATATGAAGGGGTGCTAGCACAAAAACTGCAGTGCCCCCAATGCCCTGCACCAAACGACGCAGACGCAGATAAGGAACGGGCTCTTGCGCATACAGTGCAATTGGTCTCCTCTTTCATCGAACACATTCCGTTCAACTTAATTTGGAGAGGAAATGAGACGCAATTGGCACTCAGGTAAATGCCCACCCAGCCCATAAGCATGTGCCCAACTTCCAAACATTCAATGCTACAGTAACCCCCCAGACAAAAAAAAGGTGCAGTGCAGCAGAAAGGGTTCTCCCATCCACTCTGCCTCATCCCCTCTGCCCCGAGACCGTAAAACCCAACTAGGAAATCCAAAAGGAAACTATCGGCCAAAGGCTGGATAAAATTGTCCTATGAACGTCCGTAAGGAGAGTTTTTCACACGTGTCAGGAGTAACAAGAGGGGTGGGGGGGTTGGGTGACAGAGCAGGGTGAAAAAGCTTGTCAGTTGGTCAAAGATGGCAACTGTGGCCCGAGGCAATCAGCAGTCGGCAAAATACACGATGACAAATGCAAAATGCGGCAAAACCTTCAATTGTATGCTGCATTCCCGACCAAAATCTGAACAGCTTGAGATCTCCCTTTCTGATTTGATTCCCGCTCCAACCTTTGACGTGTTTCAACCCGAGAGGTGTGACACAAGCCCACCCATCACAACTCCCAAATATGATGCATGCTGAAAGCACAGACGAACAAGGACAGGAACGTGCATTTCACACAATTCAAGGTTTTATATGGGGCTGTGTCCCACTTGTGGGACCCCCAAAACCCGGTGAGGCCGATGGATGCACTGGCCCCACGAGGGGCATGAGATGTAAACAGAACCCCTGGAGGGTTTGGGAACTACATATGATAATGCACTGGAGCTGACTGGAGGACAGCGGAGGAGCTGGGTGTAAAAAATGGAGGTAAACGTTGGGATCAAGGGCGAATGGGCGGTGGAATTGGGATTGAGCCTGGCAGTGGGGTGGAATAATGAGAAAAGGCAAACTTTTGAATGGGACTGAGAATGTTTGCAGGTGCTGAATTTATCTACAAGCCCCAAATCCACGCAGCCCAAGTGTATACGAAAGTTTAAGAGGTGGCAAGCTTGGCATCGGAATCCGACCAGGCAGACGTGCCTTAGTTTGTGGCGGGAGAGTGGGCTCAAATCCGAATCCAAAATTGCCCGTGGACATGGAAGTTTTGGGAGGCTTTGAAAGCCATTAAAGGCTTTGGGTTCATGCCCAGGCAGGGTCCTTTGGAAGGCTCCATTAAAAAGGAGCTCAGAAGGCGGCCAGCAAACCCTTGGGTGGTCTTTGCTGGATAATCCTAATCCTGGAAAAAAAGCAACATTGTGCAACTCCAGAGGTCGTGGAGGCAAGGGGAAATGCATAAGGAAGCGTTTTTCTCACATCAGCTTCGACGACAAAATTTGTTGGGTGAAAAACTGCTCAAATCGATGTCTGTGGGAATCGGCCGACGCTGTCTTGGGAGATAGATTTCTGAACGGTATTATACAAAACTCGCTTTTTGAGAAGGGCTTCTTCAATGAGACGAGTCTGGGGTGGGCGGGGGGGGGGGGGGCACTAAAAAATTTTGGGAGCTCCTGCAGAAAGCGAGGTGATGCGAGAGAAAATGCTTTCATAGGAGACCTTCGGTGCGCTGCAGCCATGCTCGCAGGAAAACACTCGGCAACAAGGCAAGAAAATGTGTGCCATGGAACGACATCACAAAACGATTTGGGATCCGAAAAATGAATGTCGTGATCCGCAAGCCGCTTTTGAAACCCCAAAATGAAAAGGATTTCATGGCCACAAAATGGTGGGCACAAGGGAAACAGCTTAAACCCTGACATGGCGCAATAAGCTGCCCACGTTCACGTAGCGTGCAGCAGCAGTCAATTGCATGCGAAGCAAACTACGCATAATGAGTTTGAGGTGGTGGAGACAATGGCAACAGAGCACCGTATTCCTCCCCTCTCAGGCCTTGCATACAGCAGAGGGCTGATCACATATTCTGACAGGTGCTGTGCTGCATTGGTCTGCAAATACTTGTCCCTGAGAAACTCCTTCAACAGAAACCGTACTGTTCTAAGGGCCGAGAGGGCAGCTGGAAGGGTGCAACCAGACCCCACCCTTGTGACCTGAAATTCAATGTGCCTTGAATTGGCCGGGTGGGGTATATAAATGGGGCAGCCTATGAATATCCATCTGGTGAACGGGGTTTGCAAGAGTGCAAATCCCCAGAGCTCACCCCTCCAAGGGTGTGGGACGTGCTGCCGACATAGATTTACTTACGTATACATGCGCAGGCATGCAAACTCGCACAAATACTTACGCAAACATCCACACAATGCATGTGCATTACGCATAGACCAAAATGAACAAACGTTGACAACACAGACGCACGCACCACACCAGAAACGCACATTCGGAGATTCATTGCAACCCGTAGACACATAATACTTGGCCTTTTTCCCGAAAAATGCACGAACATATTTCCGTTCAAACAATCACATTTGATTGCTGCCTCACAGCATCAATTCGTCATTATCGCTGCCCTCCAATTCCGGTCGAGATCTGCAACACACAAACACATGAACACATGTACGTGAATGTGCAAAAGAAAGGCACTTGTGTACAAAGGTGTAAGCTTGTGTATAAAGAAGTAATTCACGGCAGCATCCAAGTGGCCAGTTCAGAGGATGCCATGCTTAGAGCTGCAGACAATGCAGCTTTGCAAGGAGAGGACCGACCAAAATGCTGCTGAGCGAAAAAGTCGGGTTTCCTGTTGATCTGTAACCCCTCGCCTATAAAATTGCGTTTGTTGGATCGGAACAGGGCCCCAATCATGTGTGTTATCTCGCGACTCGCCCAGGGGTTCCACAGATCTCGAATTTCGGACGTCGTGCTGTTGCAGGGAGTCTGAGGACGTCTGAAAAGATCTGGAGGGCATTCAGAAAATCTTTTACCCCCTTGGAAGAAGGGGGTAAGACCTATTTGTGGTGAGCGGGAAAAAAGGGTGGGGTGGGGGGTTGGCATCATGCCTGCGTGAATTGCTGTCTAAAGCTGGTGGCGTCTATTGGCCTCTGGCCACTTACCCTTGTCCTTTCCTTGAACCGTTTCCCTCCCTAGGTAGCAGTGCCCACTGGCCTGTAACCACCTGGTGCCCTTGATCTACCGGCCTATCCTTACCTCCCTACACTTTCTGCCCTCCGATGGTAGGTCCGAACTAACCCTGTCTCACTACTCTGTGTCAAGTCCAAACGTTGTCAGCCCCAACAATGATTGTGAGTACCTTGGCTGCTGAGCTCAAATGCGTCCCTTAAGCTCATCATCAGGAAAGGGAAATGAAAGAGAGGGACAAATCATTGGGCTGTTCTGCCATTGTCCAGGAAAAGGGGGGGGAAGAGGGTGGGGGGTTGAGACCTAATTAACGTGAGCTAAGAGAAAATGTCGGGGGAAACGATGGGCAGCGGACCGAGGGTATGCCATTTTTAATCTGCCACCCACACCTGATTGAAACACTGCATACCACCTTTTTGAGGCGATGTAACTATTCTAAATATCGGTTGTGGTTGCATGCCTGCGAAATGCCAATACGCAACAGCTGGCCTTTTGTGATGGCAAGACAAATCCATACGTGAATTGGAAATCAATATCTGTCATGTTGGGCACTTCTTCACTGTCAGACTCCCCATCATAATCTCCGCGGCTCATACTTTTACTGTGCAATAAGAGCATACTGCAGCATGCTGAACGCCAATGCCATTCAGCCCGTGCAACCACAGCTGGAACCCATTCGTCATGCAATCGCACTCTGGAACCCGTTGCAACACCAGCTCCCATTCAGTCCAAAGGGGCACACTGCCTCGGAATGTGACAAACAATTTTTGATTGTTTAGGTGTCATGTGACAATGAGGGCGCTGTACCTATGCCCGATGGGCGGCCAGGGATTGCAGCGTGCAACGGGGTGTGTCATTTTGGATTGCATTGCAGGCCTCTTCAAAACAACATTGGCTCTGCAACACTCCCAAATGTGATCGCCAGTCGATGCTTGGTGTCGACAAAATTGCCGATCAGCCTCTGAAACATACATACATGCATGCATACCGACATACATACGTACGTAGGTAGGTACCTACAAACAAACGTACATACATACATCGTACATACATCTCTGGGTTTGGACCAGTCCCTTCCCAGGATATCCCACATCAAGCATCAGACCAGCCCCTTTTTTCGTGAACTGTGAAGCGCAAATCAAATCCAGGCGTAGACACAGTCCTCACCCTATGCACAGAGCACAGACATGACATTAGATCCAAGAAAAGTAACACGGATGAAACACATAAACACGAAGATGTATGCATGTATGGATGGATGGATGTGTATGTACGCCATTGGCTTTTGCTATCACATTTTCGATCACAGCTCCAGGTACAATGTGAATGCTTGATGCTGTTCCAACGGCGTCTTGCGCACCAAGATGCGAAAGGTCCCCGCACAGCGAAGTGTGGAGTGGTTTCATCTTCCGCTTCAGCCCCCCACTCCCGTTGTGACGAATGCGTGCAGCTTCTGCCTGGCACCTGCAGACCAGTGCCCGATTTGACAGCTTGTTCGTTCTATTCCATACATTCCGTGTTTTCAAAACTCTGCCCTATTTTCGCACTTTCCCGATTTTTGCGGACTTTTGCAGTTCAAGACATATACTTGAGGCCTGTTTGGGCGTTGAAGAATGAACATTTGCCTCTCAAGCAAATTCCAACCCTGGCTGCCTCATACACAAATGGAGATACCTCTGAGCCCAGCACCTGAGCAGCAGAACCTTCTTTAACTTTTTGTTGTAGAAAAAGAAGTGCTTGGACCATCTGCAAAGGGAAAGCAGAGCACGTTATCCCGACACCCGCTGGAAGTTAGACATGAATGTGTATGCTCCTCAGCGTCAGGCCCTCCGAGCGGCTCTCCAAACGCAGCATTTTTGGGAATCCCCGCACATGGTCGGATTTTGTGGTTTTGGAACGAGTGATGGTGAAGGCTGTTGTTCAGTAGGGGATGCAAAGAGTTGGCACATACAATGCAGCCTGCTCAAGTTCCTGGATGGGGTCCTCTCCCTCCTCAGGCTTGTATATATAAAACTCACACTCAGGGGTGCTTATCGTGTCATTCACGGCGTTCCAGAACTCCTCTTCGAGCTGTGGGAAACTCTTAGTCTCAGAACTGAATTTCTGCAGAACAACAGTGCGCAGGAAAACAACAATGAACGCGGAATTTCCGAAGGATGGAGGAAATGAGTAGCACCATCTCTCCCTCTGCACCACCACAAAAGCAAATACCAAGGAATGGGCGAAGGGGTAGTGTTTGAGTGAGGGCGAAAACATACGAAGGCGTTGGTACTACAGAAATAGAAACACACCACGAGTATGGAATTGATATCGCTTTTTATCGAGCTCAAGCTTTCGTCTTGTTGGAAGTCTTCCGAGGGTATGCAACTGTGAGAACCACAGCACACGCAGGAAGTACAACTGTGCATTGCAATGCGCAAATTACACAAAAGAATTCTCACACTCTCATCACATGAGGTCCTGCTCCGAAGAAAACGTGTACAACACCCCACTTTGCCCACTTCAGACGACACCCTGACCAGCCCTGATGCACCGCAGTCAGCTTCCACGAAAGCACAGAACCCAGGCCCCACTTCCAATCTTACCACCCTTGTCACGGCTGCACCCACTTCTGTTTCCTACATCTTTCTGAACATACGCGGACTTGCCCAGGCAAAGAATGAATGCATGAATGAACAGAAAAGGTAAGAGAGTGTGTGGTGGCGAGTGTTTTACTGTGCACCAGTTTGTCTTGGCATGGTCGACACCGTTACTGTATTGATGAGGTGGGCGGCCAGTATTTGCATGCAGACAGGCGCTGGGGTGGTACGCATTATTGGTTAAGTGTTGGGACGCAGGAAAAGTTCGCTGAGATGGCAACGATCACTCAACCAGCCTCCTAACACATCACCACCTCACAGGCAACCGTCCACCACGCATGCTATTTCTTTGCCCAGGAGGGACGATGTCACGCAACCTGAAGTCGAACTCGTGGTTGTAGCAGTGGTTCAAACACAGCACCAAGTGCGTGTACGTTCTTAACGGGTTGCTCTTGCCAAGGCCGTGTGTGAGGTGAGAGGCGTCCAGACCAGGAGAGCTGTCCAAACTTAGGCTTGTCACAAGTTCCAGGGGCTCTGCTGGTCCAAGATCAGGGCTACAGGCCCACTGGAATTGCTGCGTACAAAGACATGGAGAGTGTCTGACCTTTGGCTTGACGAGACGCGCGTGACGATTTGGAGCGTCCTTGACAGTCAAATGCGTAATAGGCAAGTAAAATGCGGTGACGCACAATCTCAAGCACGCTCATACTGCTTCTTCTGTCAAGCGCGTCTCGATTTGATGTGATAACCTTTTGTCGGTCCTCGTTCCTCTACCTACCACACGTGGAGGGTGGGGTCTACCGGTGATCCACTGCACGCAACTGACACTCTCCTCTTGGCACCATTTCCAGCTCTTCAGTAGCTACGAGAAGGCGAAATTGGGTTGAGATGTAACAATTAGGTGTGTTTCTTTCGTTAAGGCTTCGGGAGCTTGCGCTACTGTGCCCACAGACAAGAAAATTAACTGAAGAACCATGCATCCGTGACATACATGTGTAGCATTCCAGGCGGGTGCTCAGCACGCAGTCGCCCGAATCCGCCTCATCCAGCAGTGAGTTTAAGTATGAAAGGTTTGCACAGTGCAAGAATTTCATGTTTTGTTGAAGAAATTCTGTACACGAAACGACGCCTGTATGGAATAAACTGCGCTGATGCTTGAGCACACAACAGATGCAAATACACCCAGAAACAGCAAGCCCAACTTCCAGAGTACCCTTGCAACCCAGGTGTCTTTGGGTGTTTCCTTTGTGGTTGAAGCAATCGGGACTGTCACTGCTTTGGGGCTTACTCACGGCGGCGGGCACGCACAAGCAATGCTCCACGAGCCAACAACACCTGTGCAACTCGCGTGATTCCGCGGTACCAGGAGGCAAGCACAATAACCGAAATCAAAATGTCCGTAAAGAGAACACCGTGGTTGTACAATCCATGCACCGTGTGTTGTTTTTGACATCCACAACGTTGTCATCTTTGATAGATGTTGTGAGGACTGCACATACGTGTCGGGCGTTTCCCATACATGCTGATGTTGTTTGACACTGCTTACACCTTTGCTTCTCTGCCACGCTGGACCCTGCGGTGAATGACTGAGGTGACTGACAAACTAAGCCTCACTAGACACCGGCAAAAGAGATAGAATAGAAATCGAAGTTATCCTCTTCATAGAAAGGAACGAAAGTGGTCAATGAAGGGCCGAGTTGGGATCGAGGATACGCATGTTAAGCAAAGAGCAGATAGCTGGAGAGTGCACTGGGCATCCATATTCCAAGGTGCAAGGGTTTTTTTCGCGATCACCGTGCTGGCAGTTTTCCGCGCCTTTAGCGCGAATTTTTCATCCGGATTTCCCAATCATTTTGCTGGAAGCGAGGGGATCGATTAGGACTTTTGGGCCCCGAAATCTGAAGGTTTTCAAACGCTTAACAAATTTTCCGTTCAATCCCAGTCCCACATCCACGTCAATGAGATGTCAAAATAAATGTGTGGTTCGGACGCCCCCCGGTTGATTCGAAGGGCGGACCATCCGGACCCGGCACAACAGGGTGGCGTGAGAAGTACAACTTCTGTCCTAGCAGGGTTTCGGCGCCGCGGAGCCGAACACATGCAAAGCAAGAACAAAAAGGCAGCACGAAAACGGTGGCTTGTTGTCCATGCGCCCGTCATCCCAAACGTCAAAGTGACGGACCTCGTTTCCCCGGTTGGCCGAGATCTTGCCGGACTCCAAAAGAGATCATCTATCTTAGGGTGCCCGGAATACTTCGACATCCAATGACAATCGTTTCTTTGCTGTTGAACCAAAGGTAACCCGAACGCGAAATTAATGGGACATTAGCTCGCGTCACATGAGATTCCTCAAGTCATTTTCGACAAAACACTTGCCTGCTACCAAGGATGCATCACATTCTTGTAGTCTCGTTGCGTGGCATGGCGGCTGACGTCCCGTCCCTTTACAATTTCCATGCCACACCGACGCAAGGGGAGCCCCCACCACCTACGGAGTCGGAGGGTCGCCGCCTCGCGAACGAAATGCTCATGCACCTAGCCGAGGTGCTCGAGACACCTCCTCTGACATTGGACCATAACAACACATGCGTGATTGATTTCGGCGCACGTTGTGCTATCTTACTCACCTACGACTTGGCGACTGAGCGGCTCTTTAGTTATTCCACACTTCTGACGACTTTGCCCACCGATCCGGTAGCCAAACTTGCGTTGTACGAGTTCCTTCTCGAGGGTGCTCTTCTTGGCCGCGACATGGCAGGTGCGCTGTCATGGTCGCATGCTTGAGTGCTTTTCGGTCATAATGTGATTTAAGCGTTTGGAGGCTGGAGAATGCGAAAAGGGGCAACGGATTCCAGAGGTGTTGGATTTTTGGCCCTTTATTCTGATGTCCATGGCTCCGAGCAATATGCGAAGAAAGGGACAAACTCATCACTTCGATGGTAAGCTCCCGAGGGCATGCGGTTTCGGGGCTAAGGTTCGATTGTGATGAGACCAATGTGCCTTGTGGGCAATTCAAGCCTTCTTTGGTTACCCTAGGCATGCAAATGCCCCTCCTCGACACCTTAGCACGCCGACCAATTGTTGCGCAAATTTTAACACGGCTCGAGCCCAAACGACCTCTAGGGGTGCTCGCCGCTTGCAACCACGTGCGACTGCTAGCGACCGCTTGCGACCCTCAAGAGAAAATATGCGTTTGGGGGCTACATGCATGTGCACCCCCCCCCCCACCTCCATGAACATCCAAACCAAGGACTTTTTTTTTTTCATAACATGTCAAACCTGTGAACCCTTTGTTGCACAGATGTCTCAGAATTGAATGGTAGCTCAGTGGACGATGTGCCAGGTCCCAATTTGGAGGGTCTTGGGTTCCATTCCCGGAGGGGAATTTTTTGCCTGTCAGCTCCTCTCTATTGTTGCACAAACTGGCGCACATTTTAACGACTCGAAGTTTTGGCCATTTCTCCGACGGCTTGTCGTACCCACCTCCAAACCCGCCGTAACTAAATGACCACCCTAGCTAGTGGGCCCCGTTGAAAAGGCGAAGGCGCATGTCGCATGTCCAATAATGCAAAGAAGATCGCAATGACCACCAACCGTCTACCAAGTGCCTAGGGGCGAAGTAACGTCGTTTCACAAAAGTACGCTCCCAAGACATGCTCTGGGAAGATGCATCTATCGCGTGGCAGGGGGGGGGGGTTATGGGGTGGGTGATCCGGATCATTTTTGATCAAAACACTAGGCAGTGGGGGGGGGGGTTTCGAGGGTGGTGATCCGTGGATCACTTTTGGATCATTCTTGGACCATTTTGGACCATTTTGCTGATTGCACTTTCAACTTTGTGCCAATGGTCTTGTGGCCTTGTGGATCATTTTTTGGAAGTTACATTGTTGGAACAAGTGAATTTCCATTTTGGGTTCTTTTTTTTTTAGACACATTGTTGGTCCAAAATGTTGCTGCGTGATACTTATATTTGGAAGTTACATCTTTGGATCATTTTTTGCAACACAAATTGGTGGATCAATATCTTGCTTTGTGCGTGCTCTAGGTGATACTTACATTTGGAAGTTACATTTTTGGATCATTTTTTGCAACACAAATTGGTGGATCAATGTGTTGTTCGTGCGTGCTCTAGGTGTCACTTATGCCGTGTCTGCGGATCATTTTTCTTGCTTATGAATCGGTGGATCATTTCTTTTACTCCGTGCCCCTTTGCACTCTACTTTCTCTGATAGTGGCCTAGTTTGTGTAATGTCGGAGCCATCTTCACCAGCCCCTAGGACTGTCCACATGTCCGAATTGGTGGTCTGGAAAATTGCGGATCATTTTGCTAGGCAGGGGGGAGGGGGGGGGGTTTATGGGGGAGGTGATCCGTGATCCGCGGATCATTTGGTGGGGGGGAGGGGGGGGTTTTTGGACCCCCGCGGATCAGTGATCCGCGGACCGCCTACCACACATCCATCCACTTGCCCTCTCAACTTGCCTTACATGAAGCCTTCGCCGGTCTTCACTCCTATTCTGCCGCTCTTGAGGAGACTCCTCTTTCGAGGGCATGCAACATAAAGACACCCTCTAGTTGTCCCATCTACATGAAACCATTGTGACGAGCATGCAATATGTTGATCTAGCTCCACATCATCACACTTTGATCCACCAAAATACTCTTCAACAATCAATCAAGTTGCATTGTGTTTGTGGCGGTTCCAAAAGTGTGAGCGCATGCAATGTCGTGTTGATGGTTAGATGGGTCCTTGGCGCCACAACCGTACGGTTGCGAAAACAAAAGTCACAACAACAACAACGACAACATCCGTAACCAGTTCGTGCTGAGCATGGGGCTTGGGTACCACCCTATCACTTTTGTCACTTCGGGACCATGGCTTTCAATGGCAAGGAGGGTTTGATTCTCTACTGCAAATAAATGAAGCCCTGACGATTTTAACAAAAAAGGGCATGCAACCGCTTGCGACCGCCCGTGATTTTGAAGATTGCTTAACCCTGTTTTTGCTCTCTTCAGTCTCACACTCAATCCCGGCCTCACATTTGGTCTTGCCTTGCCCCTCTATAGCTTCACTCTTGCCCTCCCCGTCTTGCCACACACTTAGTCCTTGCCATACCCCTCTTTAGCTGCAATACTGCCCTCACCATCCATGGCACTTAGGTGGTGGCGTGGGTATCTCCATAAAGGACGACTATTGCCTCATGGGCACCTCCGTGGACGTCCACACATCCAAGCCTTGTTGTCTTCAGACGTTGGTCCCCGCCTTTGTAGCGAGTTTGTTGGACTGGCGCCAGCGCCTCACTCGACATCCAAGTTTGGGTGCTAGCCCCGGCGCCGCCGCATGCTCTGGCTCCAGTAAAACACCGTGTGGGGGCACATTAGCTTCGATTCACGGCACAAAGGCTCAACAACCTATTTCGGCAAATCCACAAACACGAGATAGGTCTCATTTGCAGACGCTTAACAATGCCATGCCCGCTTCCGAGGTGAGCCCTCAGATGTGCAGCAAAGCGGTGATCGTCGCCATCAATTATTACGGGTATGCTTACCATCCCTCAGCAAGAGAACATAATTGAGTTTTTGCATTAGGCTCTCCCTCTCTCGCCCGTTCCTCTTGCTCCTCCTGCTTCAGGAACCGCAAAAAAAGGCACGAAAAACGGTTGGGCGCGGGCGCTCGCGCACACACACACACACACACACACACACACACACACACACTTGCCTTTGGCATTGCGTTGAACACCCACCCGCCCACCCAAACACACATAGAGGAAGAAGAGGAGGAGGAAGAGATCGGCCTGATGAGATCTTGAGCGTGAAGCTTGTTAAACACTTGTGCACTGCGTTGTGTGTATGGATATGTGTGCGTGGCTGTGTGTGTGTTTAATGGCTCTCTATATAGATGTTGACGTTAGCAATTGTGTGCATGCGCGCGCGCGTGCGCTTCATTACCCGTGCCTATGCACCTCCTAGCGGTCGTCTCGCGCCTACCCCGTGCCGAAAGGCATATGCTACCTCCTTGTGCCGGATCGCTTTTCATCATGTGACCATCTGGAGCTGTTGAATGCACCCAGATGCTCAGACTGCTGCGCAGTCATCATGAGCTTGTTCGCTTGTGGTGCTCTGCTATTCCAGGGGCTCACCATTCGTGTGTGTACCTCTCCCTTACCTTGCCCAGCATCCCTTCGGCAGCCTGTGGTGTTTGTGTAGGACGTCATTTGAGCTTCCGCGCGCCGTGCAAGACATCCGTGCCATGAGGACATTCCTACAGCGGAATGGATTCGAGGCCAAGGATATTGTAATGTTGTGTGACGAGGACCCTCATTACCCCCCGACACGAGACAACTTTGTGCAAGCATTACGCTGGTTGGCGCAAGGAGTTCGCCAGGGCGACTCTTTATTCTTCGCTTTCAGTGGGCATTGTCGCAAGGTGCGCTGTTCTTTTTCGTGCGGATTCTTTGTCAGTTTCTTTTGGCACGGAGGGGTGCTTCTGTGCATGTGCTTGTCTATTTTCGGCGATGCAGCCGCTTGCTCCTGCTGGGCGTCAGCGAATCTTCTCGCTTCACCCCCTCTTGCCAACGGCAAGAGGGATGACTAGTGCGGCTGACGCAATGCCAAACCGGGAAAGGCCAAGGAAAATCCCCAGGGCAACAATCAAAGTTCATAGTAGAAATCTTGGGCAATTGTTGTTATACGAAGCCCTAGGTCTCAGACCGCCCCCCGCTCCAAAGTGTACGTGGCTGCCTTCATTGACAACCCTGGTATGTATGTACAGCAGGGTTCAGACAGGGGCACTGTCATCCATGCGATTTGTGGAAACGTTTTATTGGACTATTCTCTTTCCTCACGACCGCAGTGTCTCCTCAGTGTAAGTCTCATAGTACACAGCACGGGCAATGGACCATGAGAACAACAGCCTGAAGAGCATACAGTAATGGGAAAAAACAGGGTGGTGCCCAGCAGAAGGATAAGAGAGGCCTGAAAGGCAACAGAGCTGAGCTCCAGCGGCGAAAGTGGCCGAGGCGGATTGGGACGAGGAGTAACCGAATCAGAGCCCCCGAATACAAACTGGCCACCAATTGGTCATAACAACGGCCGCTTAATGTCATTGTCCAAACTCCTGGGTCTGGACCCGGGGCTGGATTGAAGGAGTTGTGCATTCTAAATCATCATCCCATGCCGATTGATAGTACTGGCAGGATTTCCCATGTCATATTCTGTGGAGGGATCCAAACAAGATATTTGAGGACGTGTTAGGCGGCGAAAGCCGTCTGGCTCCGGCTCTTGGGTGGACAAGCGGGCTGCGGGACGAACTCTTCGCATGGCGGAGGGTTTCAAATGGAAGTTTGCGGGATTGTTACCGCGTCGCCACAAAAAGATGAGGGCGAAGGGCTGGATGCGGAAGCGGACGAGTACGGATAGGCTGATTTGGGCGTGGGATTGTGTTTAAAGGGCGGCCCACCAAATGTGGCCGCATTGTTAACAAGCCGTGACCTTCAAGTGCAGTGTTCAATTCCGGTTTAATCCCGGGACAATGGTATTGTGGAAGCGTCAAAGGGGGCAAGTGGGCAATGGGGTCATGTCGCCATGTTGCTCTTCTCCGCTTTTGGGGATTCGGCTGAGGCTCCTCGACACACTGTGTCCTACCTGGAGGTGCCCTAAAGAATGGCACCCTGCGGCACGGCACAATGCTGCAGTTTTGTGAGTTCCTCCTCTTTTCACAGGAGCAGACGGGAGAACACGCCGAGCCGCAAACTGTTTTGTTGCCTTCGGATTTCCAAAAGGCTGGATCCATCAGCAGTGCAGAGATCTGCGACACCATTGTATCTGCGTATGATTCCCAGTAGCACCGCCTTCCTGTGCGACCTCCCAACCTCTCCACCGGCATCTGCCTTGAAGATCACCTCCATCCCTCATCCTGTGGATGAGCTCTCCTTGTGTCTGTCCCAACGGCAATCGCTGTAGCGTATTCTTAACTTTGTCCCGACCTTCATACATCCCCATTGTTTTTATACAGCACCAGCAAGTGCACCTTCCACCCCAATTTCCTTTGGAGCCCGTGTTCCTCCTACAGCTACTGCCCCCACACAGCCCCGTTGCCTTCACATGGTCCCGCTGCCATGATGAGGCCTCACTGCCATACCATTTAGACAGCCTGATACCAGTGGCTGTTGAGGGGCAATCTGCCCCTTTCGATCCCCCCACACCAATGGCAAATGAGGGGCCAACTGCCCTTTTGTGTTCAAGTGTGGTAAAAGTCACAAAAATTAAAACAAAACTATTGTTATAACGGAAATGACGGAAATTACGAAAAATCCCAATTGTAATCTGTATTTGTCCCTGTGTGATAGCTTGCATTGTGGGTGCAGAGGCACCGCCACATGAACCAGAAGCAAGGCAAGGGAGGCGGTAGAGGTAGGGGGCACGAGAGGTGGGCTGATATAGCCTGCGCCTCATGGTGGAGCCACCACCCACCCCCACAAGAAAGAGAAAAGCACGTTGATTTGGCGGGCTAACCCGCTGGGGTCAGCTTGGTTTCTAAAAAGAGGGTAGGAATAGGATGTGGCATGTCTACTCACAGTCATTTCCCCTCATTGTTGTCTTCCTTTGTGACCACTGGGCAAACAAACAGCCAAGAACAACACCAAGAAGCGAAAATTGGATGATAACGCCTACTATTGCTCCATTGCTGCATCCAAGAGGGCAGTGTAGTAGCAACCTAACCCCATCCCTAATCTGTGATGGACATTTGAGGTGGAGCAAGTACTGTGAAGTACTTGTTCAATACAACCATCTCGATTTTACGATCTCACGTGCAAAATCTGAGAAGCATCCATGGAAGGCCACCTTGCTGCCCAAACTGAATTTTGTGGCTGGCAAGAGTACACTATTTACATTGGATGCCACAGTGGACGAGCTGACACATAGTTCAGCCGACAACCGATCATTGATGCCACAAAAGAGGATGTGACCGCTTCTCTCCTTGGTGTGGGTATCCCCATTGAAAATATCGACCACCCATCTCTCCAAGGGTTTTTGAGAAAGTATACCACGATGGAGTGGAGCATCCGTGATACATCAGCTTTGTGGAAAAGTCGCTTGGAAGCAATCGGCTGTCAATGGCCTGCATTTGAATGGGGGTGTGGGGAACCGCTTCTAGGCCAAGACATTGCTGCCTAGGGACCTAGGAAGTGCTTTGGGTAGCACCATATGCCAATCTTGACCATCGCCAACAAGTACACTAACTATACCGAGAAAATCACCAAAAAGCAAAAACAGAAAAAAGTCACAAATAGATTGGATGGCTAATGGGGATGGTGAGGCTGGGAGCTGTGACACCCCTTTGTTTGCATAGACCCGGGAAAGTGCCTTGTAATTTTGCACTGTAATATGTTTGGTATTTTTTGTGCAATTTCCGTAATTAATGAACTCGTAATCTGTACCTGTCCTTGTGTTGCACCTCCCCCTCTTCACTGTACGTTGCACGGGCATACTGGTGGGGTGTGCAGCGGTCCCTGCACCATGGGTTGCCGCCATTGCTGGTTGTTCCTCCAAATGTCTGGCTGCTGGCTGTTGAGTGCTTCGTGTGTTGCTGCCGCCACCGTCTCCGGTGAGCGGCCCTGTTCAGGGACCACAGTGCCCGGCCACCCTTGTTTTCCCTCAAATGGCAAAATGCCTGAAAATGCTGCACACCACCGATGTGTAGCACTTGGAGATCCAAAACTCCCTGGCCCTGTACCTTTCCCACATCAGCGGTGCAGAGCACCCTCCAAATTCCACTGTCTTCGGAAAGACTTCGTGTGAAGCATGCTGGCTCAGGCATGGGAAGGACGCCGAAGCAGCGGCTGTGAACAAAGGGACATGGAAGTACTAAACGGACGGGGGAGGGGCCTGGCCTTGAGTTGGCGCTGTTGCCCATCAACTGGGCCCGAAGAAAAAGACCAATGCTGGGACTGCCAGCAGTGGGAAGTTGGTCCAGCAAGTGAGACTCTGGTGAAGAAGCAGCCAATGGCTTGCAGGTCGCACAAACATCTAGTTGCCAAATGGCCCTCTGGGCTGCTATCTTTCCAAACCGGGGCCCATTTCGGGGGGGGTCATTTGCTAAAAATCTAGAGGTTCCACAGAACCAAGCGGATGGGAGGCTCAACTCCAATGGTAGCCATTGCCGGGCACTGTTGCCCATGGCACTTGGCAAGATGATATGGGCTGGGGCATGGATGTGACACTGTATTCTACTGCATTGTCCTGCACTATCTTGCGTTATCCTACATTATACTACATTTTCCTGCATTTTCCTGCATTATCTTGCATTATCTCGCATTCTGCTGCGCTGTCCTGCATTTTCCTGCATTATTCTGCATTATCTTGCACTATCTTGTGTTATCTTGCATTATAGTGCACCCATATGTCACAGTGGCGTCGCTAACAGCTGTTTGCAGGACAGCGGAGAGGTGGAATGTGGACGTGTGGAAAGTCCATATCTCCTTCTTGAGGCTTTTTTGCCTCTCTTGTGTTTGGTAGTGGGGTGTTTGACAGCGCCGCGCCCTGTGCTGCCCACGTCGCTCGTCACGACGGTGAGCGTCTGGTAAACCCCCCCCCCTCATTCCCACCTCACCCTACTTGGGTTTTAGCCCCCCCCCCCCCGCAACCCCCCCCCCCCATTCTCCCGCATTTCGCCTCTTCTATCCTCCTCTTTGACAATCTCCACTGCCCATCCGAGGTGTCAGCGTGGATGCTTGTGCGACACCACAGATCGTGCCTAAAGCAGAAGGGATTGGAGTAGCTTGGCTATAGGGCAACGCACAACGAGAGCTTTGGGCGAGTGACGCCTGCGCACGGTTTAGATTCGGGATCAATCAGTGTGACCTGTTGACGTAGTGCTAGATTTGATGTGCATATGCAGTGTGCCCATAATTTTGTTCTTGCCCTGACAGCTGCCCCCGCGCTCAGGTTGCCTCCCTACTGTGCCTTGAATGTGGTCATGGACACATGTGGGCAACTGTGTACCTTTCCCCTGTCTTATGCTGCCGATGTCGAGGGTGTAATCAGTGCGGAGATCCGCCCCAAAGTATGTGCTGTGCTCGGGCTTGATGTGCTGATGCGCACACGAATTTGGATTTTTGCTGGCTCTTTTGCGCATGCTCGCCACCGCTGTCACCGCTGCCTGCTGCTTGTGGTACAGGTGGCGTATGACGGACGCTGATGCTCGATGCCCGTTTAGCTGCTGCTTGCGGCCCCTGCTCGTGACCCTGCTTCTGGTTGCATATTTCTGCTGCTGCATGCAGTGGTGGTGGTGGTGGTGGTGGTGGTGGAGGCAGCGCCGGCGGTCCATGCCCTCTTGATTTCTTTAGCGTTCTTTGTATCTTCTTTATACCTCTTCTGGCATGCCTTTGAGTTGCATTTTCTTGGGTTTGCTCTGTTGTCTGGCATTGCGGAACTGGTGCTCTGGACGTGCTTGATTGGCATGCTCCCCGTTTGGAGGTTTAACCATGTCGCCAATGCCGTCTGCCCGTGTAGACCATTGTGAGTGGCTCACTCCACCTGCAGTTGTTGCACCAAGTGTCTGTCATTAGGCAATGGGACGCCAGCAGAGGCTTCAAAAACCACAATGGCTTTTTTTTATGCCACCAAGAGGATCGGGCATCGAGGACCTTCAAATCGTTTGGGGCCTGGTTCATGAAGCACTCTAGGCCCAGTGGAGATGGAATTTCTGCAATAAGCATCTCAAGCATGAAACATGAGTAGTTTGCGTAGTTTGCAAAATGCGTAGTTTGCTTCAAAGAACCTCCTTCTCATTGTCTCAGCTACAAGGATGGCAGGTAGATCACATGTGCCAGGGCTTGCGCGACTGGTGCCCGGGCCATTGAGAGCATCCCCCTGATGGAGCACCTCCAGCATCAGCCAACTTATAGATTTCGTTTCTGTTGCCCTTGCTCTTGGTATCCTGTCTGTGCCGCTTGATACCCCTTTTGCGGAGGTTTGATGCGAGGTGGGCTGTACGTTAACCACTTTTACAGAGGTCCGTTGATGTACACCCTGATTCCACCGTCTGCGTCATCAGCTGTGCATACGATGCGCAGTATGCAGGTGTGCTCGGGAGGCTCCAATTTGATTCCGGGGGTGTCGTTTCCCGCCGCATTGCAGGGGGAGGAGTTTTAGAGGGGTCCAGATGGCACAGGGATGGCTTGCCATTAGAGTCCATTATCCCAATTGATTTGGGGCCTTAACTTTTGCCTTCAGATATCGTATGTGAATAACAGCAGGGGGAAATGAAGACCTGACAGCATGAGGTCCAGATTAACGCCGTTACCCAAATAATGGATTCTCTGCCTTGCATTTGTGAAAAGACGTTCCTTTCTGAGGACCATAGCACCCAATTTGGCAAACTATGGGGCCTGGTTCTTCTGGTTGCAGGGCACACTTTCAGGGCTGTGCAAGGAGCTGGTAAGAAAAATGACCTTCATAGTATTTGATCCTCTTACCGTAAGACAGTCAGGCTCCCTGAAACAACCCATTGGACAGGTTCTGGGGCCGGCAATCAGAAAACGTACTTTGTGCTGAGGCCCCCATCAGGGATGGCTTGCCATTAGGGTCCATTATTCCAGTTGGGCCCTGTACCTTTGGCTCCAGATGTGGAATGTGAATGACAGGAGGGGGAAATGAAGATTTGACGCCGTAGGGTCCCAATGATTCCCAAAATCATGCTTTTTCTCCTTTGGATTCGTGAAAAAAGCCCTTTCTCGGTACCATACCACCCAATTTGGCATATTATGGGGCCTGGTCCTTCTGGTTGCAGAGCACCCTTTGCGTGCCCCGTGAGAGGGCTGTGCAAGGAGCTGTTTGGCAAGACAAATTGCTCTCATAGCATTTTTGATCCTCTTGCTATCAGACAGTAAGGCTCCCTGAAACAAGCCACTGGACAGGCTGCAGGAGGCTGGTGATCAGAACGCTTACCTCTATAGCGAGGCCTCTATCAGGGATGGCTTGCCATTAGAGGCAATTATGTCCATTTATTTGGGGCCTATACCTTTGGATTCAGATGTGGAATGTGAAGGACAGGAGGGGGAAATGGACACATGACAACGTCGGGTGTAGAGGAATCTCTCTGCACCCATTCATTAGCATGGACCGTTGCAAGTATGAGCGAAACCAACGACAGCTTCGCTTTGTAACAAATACAAAAGGCACAAAGGATCTCTCTACTGCACTGCGGAGGGTGCCACAAAATGGACGTGTGCCCAACAGGGTATTCCTAAAGCCCAAACCGTGTCCCACAGGGCGAGAGAAATAGCTGAAGATGGGCAACTGTGAGGCTGAATACGGGGAGGGCAGGACTGATGCTAAAGAAGGAGAGGTCTCAACTGAGTGTGAAGACGGGAGGGTGTCCCCTTGACCTGTTGCTGCCCCGCCTCTCCCACACAGCTCTGCCTGTTCTTTTGATTCTTTTGAGTTTTGCTATCATCACTTGTTGGCAACCTCGGCGCTCTGTTGTTCCTGTATCCTTCTTTGTCCTCGGCTTCTTGCCCTTCCTTGCACTCTTCGCGTCTTTTTCTTGCTTGCTGTCTACATTCCCGTTTCTGGGTGTTCCCTCACTTTGTCCGGCCCCAGTGCCAAGTGTCGCTTCTCTGCTTGCCGTCCATCTCTTTCACACGTACCCCCAAATCTCCCGCTGCTGGACGGAAAATGTGCAGTAACAGCGATTGGGTACGATTTGGATCAGGGCTGATGACGTGGCCAGGCATCTGGGATAGGGATGAAGGTTGTGGACTGAAAGAATCTGTGCTGCAGGTTTACGCCAATATTGAAGCAGGGGAGAGGCGCCAAGAGCATTGGTCCATTTTGTGCAGGGCAACAAGGTCGCTTGCGGATGGCGGACGCTTTTGTTGCGGCTTTGACCCGGCAGCCCGTGCAAAGCTACGCCAGCTTACTCGTGAACATAAAAAGTCTGCTGACCGCAGCCCGGTACAGTTATGCCACTTGGCCTACGCTGTCTTCTGCTGCGGGGATAGACCTTAATGCAACGTACATTTTATAAGCGGGGTTTGCACACTCCACATTCAGCTGCAGCCTGTTGTCGGAAGTTTGCAGTTGGAGTTGAAAGTGGGGCGTGCGATTCCTCAACCGACTGTTCCTGGACACCTTCCTCAATGCCGTGCGCACGAAGACGTCCATTTGCATTCAATGATGGTTTATGTGACTGAGGGTTGTGGTTGTTCATTGTGCATTTGCTCATGTGGATGTTTGATTCCATCCACGCACACATTCGCTTTCACGTCTGCTGACATTGTCACGAACAACGGCACGCAAGATGATTGCCGTGGACACGGAGATCAGGAGAAGTCATCGGCACGGGACCATACATGAAGACGCGGGCGGCTGCAGAGTCACCAATAGAAATATCAGTGCACGCACGGGCATGCATAGCACAGGTAAGGTACATCCAACGGCGGCCTGAGTCTCCAAGACCAGCACCTGTATTAAATTGGTCGGTATCAAGCGTCATCAATCCTACATTCACCTCCTTTAGAGACGAAATTACGGCTACATGTTTGTGCAGTGCCTTCTGCCCTTCAGGCTGCTGATCACCGCGCTTCCAGCACAGGTGCAACTAAACCAAGTGCTATACACATTGGTATCCCGGTGCATGTACCTGCAACGGACATACATACATGTTAGGCTTCAGGATGCTGATGTCCTCTTCCGAGGGATTCAGGAATGAGGGGTTTCAACCCGTCGTGCAAGGATCGCGGTGTTGCCGACATCTACACTTGCCATTCCCGTTTTTCCTGCCTGGAAAACTCGGATACCAAGTGGGAACCGCCTCCGGACTTCAGGGGATATTAAGCACCGGGAAAAGAGTCACAATCAGAGAAATTAGTGCATTTTACTCAGAGATGCCCATTTCCCTTACAGAACGCTGGTGCGTCGCATTCCACCTCGGAAAATCGTTGAGGGATGCTTTATGACCGGCCTCTAACCTGGTCTTTAGTTCACAGTCCTGAACCCAAACCCTTAACCCAGTCCTGCTGTCCCCCCTGTGTATCACCACCACCATCATGAGATCAGCACAGGAGACCAGCAGAGGGTAGGGAGGGGATGGTCACACGGAGGAGCACAGCAGGCCACTTATAGGGGGGGGGGGGGTGGCGTCCGCGCCTACACTTGATCTAACAACCTCTCTTCGAGATAATTTTTCAGCCCCATCGAAAAAAGTAGGTAGTTTGGCCAAACTCTACCGTGTCAAGAATTCGAATGTCGGACCCCCCTTACTGAGCCCTTGGCTGTACGAGCATCTGGTGGTTGGAGTTCATGAGGCATTTTCGGGGGTCGTTCGCGTAGCATACCCCAAGACATGATATTGGATGTCTAACCCCTTGTAACATCATGAGTTTGCAAGACAAAATGATCCCCCAACGAATTGTTCGGTTTTGAGCCTTCTAAGCCCCCCCCCCCCCGTACTTGGGTACCACTTTTTTGAGGGGTGCGGGAGGTCGGGGGGGGGTCAAAAGTTTGTGCTTAGTGGGATTTGAACCCTGGTCTGCAAACTGGCTGAGGGATAAACCATCGTGCTACCAGTGATTGAGTGTGGGAATTGAACTGACGTTGGCCCCCTCGGGCGCTGATCATTTTCTCACTCAACTACTGTCGGTCGCTGCAGTAGTGAGCCTCTTCTTCATTTGGATATACAGGCTGGCACGAAAAAAACCCAGCTGGGTGTTTCTGGCTGCCTGACTGCCTGCCTGCCTGCCTGACTGACTGATTGGCTGACTGTCAGCCTAATTGACTGACTCTCGTGTTCTAGCACTCTCTTCGAGGTGCATTGCTGGACGCCATAGAATTTGTTAAGACCTCTTTTGCACATTTCACAAATGTTATGCAGCCATTTTTTGATTTCTCCCCACACTGGGGACCGCGAAGGTGGGGTTTATGTAGCCATTTTGCTCCCTCCCCACAGTCGAGACCTGAGACGGCAGGGGCTATGTAGCCATTTTGATTTCTCCCCGAGACAGCAGGGGTGACACAGCCACTTTGATTTCGCTCCGCGATGGCACCGGTTACGCAGCCATTTCATTTCTAGCCGGGACAGCAGGGGTTATGTAGCCATTTTACCTTTGCTCAAGTGAAGATGGTGTGGGACAACACAGCAAGCCTAGGGATAAGCCTGATGTCCGTTTGCCAGTGCCAAATATCGACCAATAAAAGGCACAAGACGGCAGGGTTTATGGTGCCATTTCACGTTTTTCCGAGACAGCAGGTGTTGCCCAGCCCACCCCGCTTTTTGGTCAATGGCCAATGCCCAGACCACCCCTTTTTTCTAGCGTGCTGCAAAATTTTGTTAAGACCCCTATGCACAGATTTCAAACGTCGGCCCCCCCGGCTTCTCAGGCTGGTAATGATTTTGACGCTTCCAGTGCTCCACTCACTCCCAAGGCCCCAACCCTCCCCGCCCCCTCACCGTCCTCTTTTTGTGGTGGCAGTAATAACGGCAAAGGTTTCATTTGCGAAGTTGCTTTTGCACAGGCAGGCCAGGCAATCAGTGACCGCCTGAGTGTAAATCCCACTGGCAGATTCATTGGAGTTGCAAACATACTGTGAAAATGTGCAGAACCCTGCCCCACGTCCCTGTCTGTTTCCTCGCACCAAACCCAACCCTATCCGTCTTTCTTGCACTGTCTCTGATCCTATCCACGGTTGTTGCTGCATTGTAGTTGTAGGGGTGGGTTGTCCGGAAAGGCGTCAGGGGGAGCCTGTCAATGCCCCTGGGGGATGCTTTTGTTTAGATGGCCTTGCGGAGGAGGCTGTGGCTACTCCAAACTGGCTTTGACGCCTGTGGGGCAAAAGCACAAGTGTGGGCAGGCTTTGGGTCACTGAAAAACATGCGCAAATGGCACTGTGCATTCACAGTCCTAGCTGATCTCAGATACGCAAAGTGGATTTTGGCCATGCAGAGGTCTCCCAGACCCACGGGATCCTCAGCGCACCAACCTGTGTTGACGTGTTGTCTAACCCCCAAAATACTGTTGTCGCACAACATCATACGGCGGGACGTCATTTTTTGTGCTTGCTTTCCGCATCTTCTCCCATGTCCTGTCCAGCCTAGTCTGTCTGGATTGCCAGTTGATTTCAGCCTCGGTGTCTGTGCTCTCGTGTGATGAGTCTTACATGCAGGACCACATGAGAGCCAGGTTGAATACACATCACTGTCCGTCTGACGCTTGAACCAGGAAGTGCAGCTTTGCACATAGGTTGCAGGACGACGTAGAATGTGACCTGTCCTGCGTGTATCTGCCTGGCATGCCGCGTCACTGAGCCATGACATTCTGATTGACTGAATCATTAGCAAGTAAGCCTGATCAAGGGGTTGACACGACAGGCATGGGACGATTGGCAAGAAACGTCGCGATGGATATGAGCTTTGAGCGCTGCACTTCCGTTAAAAGTGAGGTGTGCACTGTCATATCAGCGGAGGTTCCTTACCAAGTTATGTCATGATTACAGATAGAGTCGCCCTTTCCTCCGCAGAGATGACAGCCGGAACTTGGGACCCTGCCGGCTAATAGCACACCCCGCCTTCAACATCATGCTGCATCAGCTCCGGAACCCGCCAACATTGTAGCTTGTTCCAACGCCGCCACTAATGTGTTACTTGGCGGCATGCAAACATGGATCTCTCGGGCCCACTTTGTTCTTGGAAAGGTGGTGGATGTGGCTCAGATTATTGAAAGTGAGAGCCAACATAAGTCGGAACAAAAGTGAGTGGCGATGCTTGTTCTACAATACACAGTGGTAGCACGTCTTCAGTGGGGTCCATTACGAGAACCTATTGAGTGGCCTATGCTTTGGGTCTGTATACTTCAAGAATGGTGGTGTACACGGTGGCTCAGCAAGTATCATTGGACAGGAAGCTGTGGGTCAGTTCGTGGCTGGCTCAACAGTACCAATCCAGAAAATCAGATATTGCAGACCTTGGGTGGTTTGCTATCCTAGTGGTTGCTCACTTGTGTTTCGGCGAGGAAACAACCTAAAACTCCTAGCACTTAAACCGAAGCATGAGCAAAGGCAAATGAAAATCATTCAGGTTTCTCAGTTGAAGGGATGGAGAGAGTGCACAGGGGAAAGGAGTCTGGACCATGCGTTTGATTTTGGTGGGTGGCAAGGAAGACTGATGGGTGCCTACATAAAATGATGAATGGATGAGGGACCAAGGACAGAAAAAATACACAGGTATGTAAATTGTGCAGAGGGAAAGGATAGGGTATATAGGCTGTATACAGTTTTGTTGTTTGTTGTGTGTATCACTATTGTTTAGTAATATTAGTTTTGTTTATCATGTGCAGTACAGGATCCTAGTGTGTAAGGCCGCTGGAGAAGTGGGCTTCCACTATGGTTGGCACTATTAGGTCTTGTAGTGTTGAGCCAAAGAGGCACAAGGAGGTGGTGCCTGCGTACCTGCATCCCCCCCCGTGCATACCTGTGTGCTAGCAACATACCCCTGTATACCAGTCCTTGTATACCACTGTGTACAAATAAACTCAACAAATACCGAAGGGGGAGGGGGGGCTTAGTCCAGCAAAAATTCTTTGTGGAAATTTTTTCCATGAGTTTAAGGATTGTGCCACAAATTTTTGCGCACTAAATTTAATATGGGACAATTTTTTGTCAGTTGGGAAAGTGCTCTCTCTGGTTCACCTGTTTCTTTGCCTGGACAGCGTAATCCGCAATGTTTTTTTAGTGGAGCCATTTTTCATGTAGTCTACTGATTTTCAGCGGCACCTACATTGCACAAGCTATTCGATCCATGCAAGTGCAGGGCAAGTGCAAGGGCATTGCCAAAAAGGAGAAATATTGGTTCAATGGGGTGATGGACAACGGTTGTGCGTTGACATTTATGTGAAACGAGACAAGAAAGGCATGCAATTACATTATGGCAGTCAACACATAGGTCAGCAACTGGGCACAAAAAGTACTTTGGTTGGGCACAATCAGTCACTTGTACTTAACCCAAAGTGCAGCAAATTGTGTGGACCAGAGGAAACACGACCCTCATCACACCTTTTCCTCAGGTTGTGCCCCCCTTACTAACTTACTAAGGGGAGCCGACCTTGGGCTTTGCTGTTCACCATGGAAAACCATGGCACAATTTTTTCAATGCTTTTTAATTATTGTGGCACAATTTCCCCTGGAATAGTCGAAAAATTTCCCCTCCTAAATCCCCGCACTCCATCACTGGCTACTACGCATCTGGACACATTCTAGGCAAATATAGGCACCATTTTGCTCACAATACATTTAGGTTCGGATGAACCTAGCTACTCTTGCGAATTCCATGGCGGGCCAACTCTCACCACCCATTCTTGTGGAAGTCCCCATCGGCAGGGGAGGTGTGCACACTATGCAATAAGGCTACCCCAGTTTGTTGCTTCAACTCTATTTGACGTTGCTTACTGCACTTTGTGTGCCAACAAGGCCCGTGGTTCGCCCGGCCCGCCCACCCGCTGCAAGACGTGCACACACAAAGTGATACAGCACTATGCATCAATACAGCGATGAAACATTAAATTCATTTTCATGGTTAGTTTACTAAAACCAAAGCAAAGAAAAATCCCACCATGGCTGCTTTCTTTTTCACCCATATCTGCACCGGCATAATGACATAACCACACATTGTTCAACATCAATGTATACATTTAAACAAAAAGCCTTTCCAATCTTTTGTACGGCCACAACCCCCCCCTGCAACCAATCAATATTGATTAGAGGGAAACATACGTGTAACAAAGTTGTCAATTTCTATCCCGTGGTTATGTTGTATTTTTAATAATTTGTACACTTGTTCCGACGTGTATGCGCATTAACAAAATTAACACATCGACAAGATCTGAATTCTTCTATACTTCCACATACACTTGCGCAAATGGTTCCAGCCGAATCCAATGCAATGGAAGAAATCTTTTTGGCCAATCTTTGGCATTCGTGTTTCGGCTAGGCTTGGGAAGGTCTCGCTACGCTCCCCCTTCCCAAGCCTAGGGATGTTTTTTTTATTGCTGTCATCGGTCAAGACTGTTACACAATTTGTTTACCCTTTTTGTTTCAATCGTTGAACTTATCATGCCGAAAGCTCCTACGCAAGACCACTCCAACCACCGGTCGAGTCATACAACATATGATCAGCCTTTGTTTACGTGCAATCAATCAACTTTTTGGTTTGGAGGGGGACCTATATTTCGGTGACCATGATGTTTGCAAAATGAGGCATCAAAAATCGGACTCGAAAATGATTTTCTCTGTAGAGCAGCAAATGTTCATTTTGTCCCACCTTTAACACTTGCCAACAGCAAGAGCCCATTGCTTCCTACTGCGTCCTTTTCGTTTTCGGCCGGCCCACATTGTTACCGCGCGGTGGGTCGTCCCTAGATCCATGCTCCACAGCTTATACCGTGAACTGCAAGTTCTTGAAAACCCCCAACTCAGAATGCAAGCTGATTATAGCATTTGACCAGGGGATTGACCATGCATTCTCAGTTCTTGTGGTCCCCCGTACAGAGCCACGTTCGCTTTGGTCCACTAGCAAACTCCACGTCATAACACAAGAGAAAATTTCAACAATCCCTGTAAAATACGTGTCAATAACGTCAACCTATCACACAAAAAAAGTACTTTGCGGCGTAATTTTCGCGACGAACCTTCGAAGCTTCCGAATACTACCACCCGGTCGTTCGGTTCTACATCTCTCAAAGATCGTTGTGAGCTTTGTCCCAAGGCCTAATGCAACAACATGCCCAACTGCCGCCCAGAGCACGCCACTGCGCAACTTCAAAAAATTGCAAACTGTCAATCCCCCAACGCACCAACCACCTGCATTATATGTCTTCACCAACCCAATTACCTACCTAACACCTGCTATGCACCACAAAGGACCCGAACAAAAAGAGTTTGAAGGAAGATGGTTCCGGGGCTCCTGGCACTAACACTCGGAGGGAGACCCATGATGACCAAAAAACGCAGCCAGCTTTCGCTGCTGTCAGCATGCTCCAAAAACCCTGACAAGACAACCCCTGTTCTATGACCATACGAAAGCACGCACAAAACCCCATCGTACAAATCGAAGGGCAACAATAGAGCTTCGATTCAGTCGGTAGGCGGCTATGGACCTCAGCGCCGTATTCCCGCAGCGCCAAATTTCGTAAGGTCCACGATTGAAAAAATGCACTTTTTTTTTACCAAAATCGGTCTCCCTCCAACAGCCGTAACTCAGCGCCACCGGGTCGTTTTGAGCTAAAAAAAATTTTCCGCGACCCTTGGACCTTGCTGGAGGTAATCGTGCTTGAATCGGGGCCCAATGAGCCACGGGCGCCCAGCAATTTCTGTCGCCAGTTGACCCGCGTTTCGAAAATTGCAGTTTTTCCCCAACTTCGCCAAACGGCCAAAACAGATCAGTTTTTCAAAATTCCACATGCCATATGGATCGTTTTTCAATGGCGTTCACAAATGTGCAGTCGGATTCCGATTTCGTCAAAATTCATTTTTCGCGATTCTTTTTCTGGATCGTGGAATTCTGCAACAATTTCCAAAAACGGAACCTGCTTCGTTGTAGGCCCAAACCTGCAGTACACCGATGTGGGGTCCGTTGGTCCCCACCGTTGCCGAACAG
The DNA here is from genome assembly GCA_964036045.1 of Eutreptiella sp. 'Long Island Sound 2002'. Taxonomy (NCBI): domain Eukaryota; phylum Euglenozoa; class Euglenophyceae; order Eutreptiales; family Eutreptiaceae; genus Eutreptiella; species Eutreptiella sp. 'Long Island Sound 2002'. Next base: position 17,137,875 of record OZ038387.1, on the reverse strand, counting down.
CTCCTCTCCTGCAGCAAAGTTCCCTGCCAATTTAATTGTGGCTTTTTACGATTTGGCGCGGCGCCCCCCCCCCCCCACCGCACGCACGGGAGGGAGCGCGGCAGAGGGCCGCGGGTGCAAAAAGTACAAGTCAAAATAGGTATCCATTTCTCAAAGATTCTCAACATGATTTTGCAGTCCATCCACATCTGTACACTTGCTCCTCATGTGTGCCTTGGACGTTGCTTTAGTGGCCCCCTCCACCTACCAAACCATTCAAGCTGACCAATTTGGGCAGAACACACAGTTCACTCTACCCACAAACTCCACAGAAACGAACCATTTCTGGTAGCATTTCTCCTATAAAAAGGAAGAAACTCACGATTTTAGTCGAGTCTGAGTTTCGTCATTCATGTTACAGTGAATTTCACTTTCTTTCACCTCTTGCATGTCAACAACCTGATTAGATATTGTCTTCCTACGACATAGAGCTTTTCAGCAATGCTTGTTGCTTTCCCATAGAAAGTTTTGCATCCACAACTGACAATGCCGCTGTTTCGACCACGTGGGAGTGCTCTTGTGACTCTGACGACTGGTTGGCATCTGTTTTGCACATTTGCTTACTGGACACGCAGTCGGTTTTCAGTCGCCCTTTGGCTTCTTCACTTGCCATTGAATTGGTCAGGGTACAGGACAATAGCACTAAGGGGTATGGCTGAGGAGTGCCCGCATCAGGACCCAGTGTGTACACACAGTATTGTACATATAGTCTTTCAATTCCACCGAGTGCGACGAACCAGTGTAGCATAGCAACGGAAGGGGTGGTCTTATGTTGAGGCCTTACTTACCATGTTTGTGCCAGTTGCAATTTCGCAATTTGATTTTCGCTTGAACAACTGCAAGTAGGATTTGCATGCAAGTTGGAAATTGCTTGACATGTTTTTGACAGGTACTTCAGCGCATGATGGATTGATTGCTCCCCTACCAAACCACCCCTCCATTTAACGCCAGTGAAAACGCAAGCGAGCAAAAAAGGTGGGACATGAGGAGGAGCTCAGAAGGTATTTTGAGGATGTGATCTCCCTGTATGATCACGTTGGTGACCACAGCAGCCAAAATGATGGTTTCAGCAAGCTGAGTCCCAAGATCAGCATAGATGTTTTTGATTGTGGGAAGGTGGGGAAGAGGTGCTTGCACCACAGCGGCAGTTGCTTGCGTTTTGGGTAGATGAGGGGAGGAGGGTGCCTAGACATCCAGTAGCAGGCCTTGGGTGCTTAATTACACCACCAGGCTTTGTAGAGGGCAGTTTATAGACATGGGTCATTGGAAAACCACATCCCGGCTGGAAGGGTGAGGGGATACGGAGTGTCCTTTGGCGTTGACCGTGATGTCAGCATGTTGCTACCAATCCAAGAGCCACAGATCAATTATAGAGGAGAGCTCTGAGCAGCCCTCAAAAAGCTACAAGGCCACACCAGCGGAACACGATCCCTGGCATGTTCCAAATCCACATGTATTTGATGGGAATCTCGGACAGGTCGACAAATGGAAATTGGCATAAATGGAGGGATCAAATGGGCTGGTACAAAATGTAGATCTATGGACCCAGGTTCTAGAGCTCTTGGACGAATTAGGCCCCGGAAGCTTAGTGGCCGCATATACACTCACACATTGGGAATGCCATGCACGCAGTGCAAACGCAGTGCGCACGCAGTGCGAAGTTTTGAATGTCGGCCAATACTCAGACCCTACTTTTGGCCCCTTTTGACCAGTTTTTGGTTCCATACTGGGTTTTTTTTTAGCTTCCTATGCATTTGGGATGTGGCACATTTGAATTGTTACCCTTTGTTGCCCAATGTCAACCATTTTTACCCATTTTCCATCCCCCATATTGAACTCTCCCCACTATGGGGACCCCGAGAAGGCAGGGGTGATGTAGCCATACATAGCCCGCGGACCTTGAGGAGTTTGTAGTACGGCCTTCATCCCCACCACATCACTGATCTCGCTCGCCATCAACAAGTGTGTCGCGTCCACGCTCAGAATCACCACCGCCCTCCCCTTCACCCTATTCGCGGTCCCCATCACCCAAGAGACCACGGACAACGCATTCCCCGCGCTCCGAGTCAAGGGACACCTCATCGCCGCCTCCAAGAGCGAAGCCACGGGCACCGAAACACTCGAAGCAAGCGGACTTTACAAGGCTGAGTGGTTTGTTCATAGGGACAGTGGAGTACCAAGTTGAAGGCAGTTTCGTCGTTCTCATGTGGGCTTTGCTGCTTCGCTGTGCAACCAATCAGGTGACAGGTATTCTTGGGTGAGTATCCCGGCCTCTGCGTGCGCAGTATGCACGCAGTGCGCACGCAGTGCCCACGCAGTGCGCACGCAGTGCCCACGCAGTGCAACAACTTGGCCATTGATATCAAAGGCATCGAACTCACACATTCACATTCACATCAACTTCACAACTCACATGCAGACTGAGAGATAGCAGTCCCCCCTACCATGTGAGTGTGTGTCCGTCGGACCTTACAAGGACGAGATAGAACCCCAGGTGCTCCCTTCATGGAGATCCTACATCATGAACCCCGCAGATGACGAGGAGCCAGCAACAACACCCACCACCACCCTCCAAATGCAAAGGACAGAGCCCTGTCCACCTGTGAAGCCCTCCCTGCTGCCAAGGATGCACAACCAGTACTAGATATGGTGCCATCACAGAAATTCGCCGCCAAAAATCCCGCGCAAGGCTCCCTACACACCAACACATTACACAACAATGCCGTTGCACCCTTGCGCCTGTTTTCCCTACCAACCTCATTGATTGTGGACCCCCATAACACCCTGCGCAAGACCATGCCAAGATGCAAGCAACTCTCCTCCTGCAGCGGAGTGGCAACTCTGAACTCCGCGTATCTTCGACGCCGAGGCCCCAGAAAGCCCAGCATCCGCAGACATGGCATCTGCCGTAATGTGTAGCACAGACGATTCGAGGCTGGTACACCAGAAGTGCACCAGGTTCACTGGTATCCGGTCATCCTTTCCTTCAGCGCTACTGCCCATCCCGGCGTTTGAGCCGCAAGCGGGAGTCTTTGGGCGTCCGGCAATCCCGATATTGGTGGTGTTTGCCAAGGCGGGTCAATGGCGATGGCAAATGGAACGGGTTTTGGAGCCATTTCTGTGTTGCCCTGAATACGAATTGCAAGGATTGAAATTCATTTTGGTCATTGTTGACAACACGGACCTGAATAATGCAGGGGTTATGTAGCCTTCTCCCTGCCCTTGCCCCTGCCCATGTCGACTGCCCTTTTATTTTTGGGGAAGTCCAACTTAGGATGCACAACGAGAAGCAGGTTTCATAGCCGCTTCTCGTGGCTGTGAAGTAGAGCTATTGTCAACTCATTCTCGGACACCAGCACCAACTCTACTCCACTCAAACACCGCTAACTGTGTTGCTTACATACCACACCGCGCCCACCAAAGACAGCCATCACTTCAAGGTGCCGTGTGAAGGTAACGGAGTTTCTTCTGGTTAACGGAGGAGTGCTCCAATGGCAAGGAGTTGCATACAGTTGATTCCATCTGGCGCAGTATGGTTGATGGACAAGGGTTGGTATTCCAGGGGGAGGGGCCCATGCCATGCTGGTGTGGATGGGGGGGCATCGTTTCCGGGGTCCCATGCCAAGGAAGGCAGTGTTATGAGGGCTGGCCCACGGGAGGAGGTAAATGCAATTCTTTATTTGTGCTGTCCCAGACTCCATGGCATTCACTGATGGACAGTGAGTGGGAGGCGATCAGACTTGTCAGTGCAAGACAGATCCTACTTTTTGATGATAGGGCACTCAGAATGCTTAATTCAAGCTCGCGAAAATTTAGGCTCTTTCTCTCGCCACCGCACGGGTCAGAATAATCAAATGAACCCCTTGCTGTGAGACGTCGTCCTAAAACTTGTGATGCAACTCGCATGGACTGCTTTGAAACATTGAATTATCTGGTAGTGGAATCAAGAGCAGGCATTGCTGTATTTTACTCCGTGTTGTTCTCAGTGGATGAATGACTTTCGTGCCTCCGGTTAACTTTGGATATGTGGAGGCCCAGATCTTTCGGTCTGGGCAACCCAGTGAACGCAATTTCCCTTTCATCGAGACATTGGGGTTGAAGACGGTGTTGTTCTTATCCCCCGATCCTCCGAATCAGACGTTCACCGATTTTTTGTTTGAGCACGGCATTCACTTGGAGCACTTGCCCCCCGCTGACTCCTTGGAAAGAGCTTCAGAGATGGTCACCGAAGGCACTATTGTGGAGACTTTAAAGATCCTGCTCAATCCAGACTATTACCCGGTGCTTGTGTGCTGCAGCGTCGGAAGGCATCGTACGGGTACAGTAATTGGGTGTTTGCGCAAGTTGCAGAACTGGAATCTCACCACTATTCTTGCAGAGTATCGCAGGTTTGCAGGCAACAAACATCGGCTTGAGAACGAGCAATTTATTGAACTGTTTGATACGGAGCTGATCAGCACCCCCCCCAATACCACCATCTTGTAGCCTTTCGCCTCAGTGGAGTTGCCCCTGGCCTTTGGTGACCACAGAGCACGAGGTCTCCCAGCGGCCTCCTGCGTCGAGGATTGGCCGAGTACTCCGAGGATTGTCGTGGGTTTCTTTATCCCGTGCTTCAAGGCAAAATGGAATGTGATCTATTCGCCCTTTCGCACGGCATATCACGGCTGCGTGTGCCCCGGATAAACAAGGAAAAGAGGCCACGCTCCTTTACGCCGTCGACCGAGGTCACTTGCAAATCTGATTGAACTCGGACTAGCCAGAGGGCGAGCTGATGTTCTGGCAACCTTAGGAGAAAACACATTCATTGGAGGGAGGAAGAGGATTTTTAACCCATTCACCTGAGGCCGTAGCTATCCTTGCGTTCAGATTTCGAATTTACCTTCTTTTTTTTTTTCTTCCAGGGGTCCCGGAAGGCGAGCCATAGGTCCGAGCAATGTTGTATGCGTTGCAAAAGGGAAAGCGGTTGGCGAGCAAAGCCATTGGTCGAAACCATGCGAATCGTGCCATGGGTGACAGACCGTCCCTTGTTTCGTGGTCTGATTACGGTTTTGGTACCTGTGACACTAAACTTACTCTGTGGGGCGTGACTCACCTGCAAAATGTATGGAATGGGTATGATTTGCAATTTCGGGTGCCGTCGGGTGACGTTGGATAAGCGTGTGCAGATACCTGTGCTTCGGATACTGATCCGTGGACTGTTGGACTGTACCACTAGAGCCCTCAAGGCACTGTCAACCTCTTCGTCAGAACGTAGAAAAGCCCGCAGGCAATGTGGACACAGGCTTGGAGAAAATATGGGCTACTTCTGGTTTGCCCTGGGCATGCGACTGGGTCTGATGGACACAAACTCGAAGGGCTAATTGCAATACAACATGTGAGCCAGGCATCTTTGGGCTAGGGCTTGTGCTTGATGTTAGCAAGCCACAAGCAAGCAACAAGAATGCTGGCAGCAAGCAGCAAACACGCCGGGCGTATTTCTGGCAGATCTGATGACCCAGGTTGTGTGCTTCCCGGGGGGGGCATCCTTTTATCAATCAAGAGAGCAGGGTATGTCGAGCTTGTGTCCGCAGCATGGCCGCCTTTATTTTCTGTATTTGCACATCCATAAGGAATCTGTGTGCATGATCTTTGCTGGGGGTTTCTATTTGCCTGCCAGGACAGACATCTACTCTGTGCAGGTCATGAAGAGTGAGGGAGAGTAGTGAGCAGTGAGATGAAATTGCCCAATGGGCCCTCACCCCATCAAGATAATGGCATGGACTCAGATACCCCAGCCACGCCCCACTGAGTTTGGGGTTTGGTTGGGAGCTTTAGATGTCAGCCTGGGACACTACAGCAGACGAGCGAGCAACCAAAGATTCCAGGACCCTTTTGCTGCCCTACTCGGCTGCTAACAAGGCCTGGCCTGACCTCAAGAGTTCTTCTGCCAACAGTATTGACGTGCAGTGGTCAGCGTGTTCAAGAGTTCAAGGTCAAATGGTCAAGGAGCAAGAAGCGGCGCACTGAGACTCTGGAAAATGTAGCCTTTTGCATAGAAACAGCCAGTGTATCCCATGACACATGTGTCTTGCTGTCTGTCATGTCTTGCCATGGTGCCTTCGTCGTATGCATTAGCGCACTTTTGTCATTTGTGTTGCGGTGTGGCAACATTGGTGCGCCTTTTGCATTGTGAGTGCATGTGACAATTTGAGGGGGAGCACCTGACGTGGCGCCTGCGCGCAGCGATTTGACGATATCTATGGGAAAGGTATTGTGTTGTCGTTGGATTTGTCCTCTGGCACTGGCACCTCTGTGGATGTACTCATTTGGGACCGCGAAGGGCCACAACAGGGCATTTCAAAGATTTTGAAGTGGGTGCCAATTGTATTGTGCTCTTGGTTGTGCTATGTTTGTGGGAAGGAGGTGTGTTTATACATTTTTGTGACCAAAGCGTTTGCTCTCCTCAGGGCCATGTTGGGAGGAGATTAGAACCAGGACGTTCCGGGTGTACTCACCGGAAAAGTACAAAGTAGCGCGCGGTGCGCGCATGGCGCAAGCACCCCCAACCACCACTCACAAACCATCCGCAGCAAACCCATTCACGCTGGGTGCTACGCACAAATGTGTCGGGGATGGCAATCGGCCACTGACTTTCCCTCCTCATTTTGTGTAGGGGGTACTGCTCGTGCCTGGCGGAGCACTCTGCGTTGCATGGGACCTTGGGCCCCCTTTGGGCGTGTGTGTCTCTGGGCATCGGCGTGGCCTTGGAAGGGTCGTAGGCCCCATCCAACCATTTTCCGAACCCGATGGCCCGCACGACCGTGTGTTGTTGTGCATCTTTTTCTATAGTTTTGTGGTATCTATCAAGAATTTGGATTTGGATTCCGAGTATGTAAATGTAGGCCTCATCAACAGGAGGTTTACCAGCAAGAACCAGCAAGGCGCATTTGAATTTTTGGAAGGAAGAGAAGCCGGACTATCCACCACTCCCGCCTAGAGCGCCCTCGGTTGTTAGACAGATTTGAAAGTGGACAAAGGGAAACACCTTCTAGAGGACATGCAAGGGGGTGGCATCAAAGGTGGCGTCTGTGGCTGGGTGGGCGCAGATCTCGATGGCACAGTTGGTACGCTTGGTGTGCAGTCCCGGCTGGCGGTTGCAGTACAGGCAGTACGGCGCGTCACGGGACTGGGCCCCCGTCTGGCGTTTGTGTCCTTCCGCTCTGGCCCACGCACGTCCTTGAGTGACCTGTCTTGGATTGCCCCTGGTTGATATCCCCTTGGGAGTAGCCTGTTGGGGTGACCTGGGGTACCCAACAATGGGTAGGCCGACTACAAGTGAAGTATGCATTGGTCGTTTTGCCTCCTTCACAGATGCTGGATAGGGATGTCATGGTACCCACCGCCTCCCTCTCTGCACCTGCTTCCTCCCCATTTCCCGAATTGCCATGTACTGCAATACGAGGCAAAAGCTTTGCTTTCCAGGGTGGGCCCTGGCCTTGGTGCCTGAGTCCCGGGGATAAGTTCCACGAATTCTCAGGCCACCCACACGTCCATCCCAACTACCCTTGTGGCAGGGACCAGGTCGGGTGTGTAGGCAAAGCAAAAGATTTGGGGGGTCCTGGTCTGGTGTGGACACATTTGTGATGGGAATCACAAATTTTTTTTGGAGGAGAGGGAGATACTTGCACACACCCTAAAACACCGACGCTGTGATGAAGGCTTGGAACGCTCTATGTACAGAAGCCAGGCACAATAAAGGGGTCAGCAAGCGCAGTTGAGCACCCTCTTCCACTAGTGAGCTCGCTTTTATTCCCCACACCCTTCCATCCCTGAACCGGGAAGGGATTGAGTGATTGAGCCCACGTGAATCAGGTCGTCTCCGGCAATTAGTCGTTGTTTGTTGGTGTTTCCTGGGTGCTGTGTACCTGCCATCCCCGTGCAGAAGGTATGGTCATCTTCAAGAATACTATTGGCATGTCTACCTGCCCCCTGTTGTGCAGGCATGGGCTTGTCTAAGCATGGTGGCCCTGTCTGACTGTCTTTTTCCTGGAGTTTTCTGACCACAATTTTTGTGGTCAGAAATGTGTCATGACATGGTTAGGTGTTCCAACTGCAGAGGGAAAGTGGGGCTGGGTCATGCTTGTGGTAGTACCTCCTGCTCATAACAACATTTTGCTTGGCATTGCACCCCAATGCTGATTGTGATTGTGTAGATGGAGCTCCCTCACACATGCATGCATCAGTATGTAGGTTGATGTGTCAGAGGGGTGCACCACTATATGCGTCCCCCACCAATAGTACCTTGTGGGCTCAAGCATGTGACAAACATGAAATCAACGAATATTGAGATAGAGGAGCTCTTTGCTCAATGGGTGATTGAAAGGACTAAAAAACTGAAGGACACTGATGCCATACCACACCCGTCACAATTTGCGCAATTTGGGAACTGGGTTTCTTAAGCACGGTGCTTGATGATTTCTGATGATGAGTTGTGCTTCTCCTTCTCACAGCTCATAAAGAACATGCTGAATTTTGCCTGCACACTGGGTTACGGGGCCCAGTTATGACTATTCTGCTTGGGGTGAGGTATCGGCAAGTGTTTACTACAAACCATTTTTTTGTGCTGCATGTCGCACACAAGCAGGGCGCTGGCTAAGCGCGGGCTAAGCACTGTCGTTGACCTGACTTTCAGCGTGCTTGCGCAAGGGGAGGGGGGGCTGTGTGCTAAAATGTGGTTTTTGGGGGTGTCTCATGTTGCATGGGAAAAAAAACAGAACCTGGTGCTGTTGGTACTAATTCTGCCCTCTCTGCAGGGGCATGAAGAGTCATGCATGGTCACGTTCGAGCACACATCAACTGTGAGGAAAAGGACAGACCACTGACAAGGACTGTTGTGAATTCGTTCCAATTTCGTGGATGTAGCCCATCAAGTTGAATTCATTTGTGGTTGTGCCCCTTGTCTTGGTCCATTTCACGCCATGTTGTCCAACCTCAAGTGTCATGACCAGCAAAGATGTCCCATGAAAGAAATACTTGGGGGTTTTTTGGGGTTGTGTGTGAGCCATAGTTCTGCTGGATCTGTGCACCTCGTTTACTGAGGTGCAGGGGGGTTTGGCACTGACGAGGCGCATGGTGGGTTTGGTGCCGATGAGATGCACTGGGGCATGAGGCATGCGCGAAACAAGGCATGGTGGTCTATAGTCTGTAGACACTAGACACTGTAGACACCGCCTGCCCCAAGTAGACGCGGTCTGCTAATTGTAGACCCTATTGGCATGTTGTAGACACGAAGTGGCAATAATTGGGAAGGGGGCCAAAGGCCTCCACCCCCCTAAACCCGTTTGCTAACATCGTTTACCTATGCACATTGGCATGTCTCTTGAGCGAGCGAAGCGGGCGAGGAATCCGCATAGGGACAGGTCTTGAGCGAGCGAAGCGAGCAAGGAAGCCGCATAGTTCCATGCCTCGGGTGAGCAAAGCAAGCGAGGAAGGCCCACAAGGTCCAAGTGGATTGGGGGGGCTGGCACCAACAAGGCGCACCAAGGGGGGGGGGGTTGGTGCACCTTGGTGGGTTTGGCGCTGACGAGGTGCGCCAACGAGGGGGGGCTTGGTGTTGACAAGGCACATAGTAGGTGGTGGTTTGGCGCTGACAAGGTGGGGTTGGCGCCGACGAGGCGCATAGAGGGGGGTTTGGTGCAGCTTGGTGGGCTTGGTGCCGATGCAGTGCGCCAAGGTGGGGGGTTGTTGGCGCCGACGAGGCGCACAGTGTGTGTGTGTGTGGGGGGGTTGGCGCCGACAAGGCACACAGGGGGTGGGTGGGTGTTGGTGCAACTTGGTGGATTTGGCGTTGACGAGGTGCGCCCTTGGGGGGGGGGGGGTGGCGTTGACAAAGCGCGGGCAGGGAGGGAGAGTTTGGCACTGCCGAGGCAGAGGGGGATTTGGCGCTAACAAGGCGTGCACTTGGCCTAATTTGCCCAGAGCAATGAGCTCCCATCTAGGCAAATGTGCAATCATTCATCAAATCCATTTGCATATTCCATCATCTCAGGCCAAAACTCACTATTACACCGAACTGGCATTAGAATAGGTATATGCGGTTCCCAAAAATGGTTGGGATTTAGCATTTGCGATTTAGGGATCGTCCAAGATCATCATGGAGTGGCCCATCCACACTCAAGGTAGATCTCCCTTTCACGCCAAACAATCGTCAGAACAAGTCCATTTCACACTATTGCCATCATCGACGTATGAGTGGTTTTCAAGTTTGGTTCAGATTTTGCATCTCCGTATATTTTTTCGAATTTGGAGAGTGCTTGTCTCCCATTTTGGGCTCATCCTTCGTCATCTTCAGTCATCATCAAATCCCCAAGCAAGGTCATGATCTGAAAGGCAAAATTTAAGCCACACAAAACCAACATCAAAATCGTTCCATTCCAAACGATTGCAAGCATATGGGTATAAGCGGTAGTTTCTAGAATTGCTTCAAATTCGCCATCCAATTCTATTGCTTTGGGTAAGTCCACCTAGCGGATAATTTGCCTCACCCAATGGAAAGTGTGCAATAATCCATTAGATCCATCAACATAATCCATCATCTAAGTGCAAAACTCATTGTGGTATATGCGGGTTGTGGAAACGGTTCAAATTCAGCATTTGCGATTTAGGGATAATCCAAGATCATCATCTAGCAGCCCATACACAACCATAGTTGTGATTTCTGATTCTAAAGGCAAAACCCACTTTCACACCAAACAAACACCAAAACAAGTCCATTCTAGACCATTGCAAACATCGACATATAAGTGATTTTGGAATTGGTTGAGATTTGGCATCTTCACTTTATCACCATCATCCATCATTCATTATCCCCAATCAAGGTCACCATTTCAAGTTCGCACCAAATTACCCCCCCCCCCCCCCCTTGTATAAGCTACGCCCTTGTCCAAGCTACAGTAGGCGTAGGGACCGTAATGATTGTGTACGTAATTTTAATTATGTACGAAATGTAGTGCGGCCACATAAGAGATGGGTTTGCGGTCACATCTGCCAATTACATGGAGCCATGGACACATGCAACATGCCACATGCAAGGCAAGCTCATTCCCAAGAATTTGAAGTTGTCCGAGCCCAAACTAGCCCCTAAGCCTCAGCCAAAGGCATCTTCAAGTGGTGAGCATGTGCAATTGTTCAGCATGGTGTATAGTCGCAAGAAGGGTTTCCAAGCCGAACATTTGTAGGCTTCGCATTCTTCATTGCTTGTGCCAACATGGGTGTGAACCTGAAATTTTCATGTTCCCAAGGCTGTCTTGTGTTTGCATACACTTGGAAAGGTGGGTGGAGGTCAAGGTGCACCCATACCATGCGCACACGCACGTTTGTGTCGGTAGCTGTATGTGTTTCGCGCAAGCTACGCCCTTGTCCAAGCTCTAGTGGGCGTAGGGACCGTAATAATTCCGTACATTGGCGTAGCTTATACAAGGGGGGGGGGTAGTGTCGAAACATCACCATTTTGTAAGGTGGCAAATAGTCTGGTATAAGTGGTTTTTCAAATTGGAGATTGGGGGGATTTTGAGATCATTAGCTTTGGGCATCATCCAATCCCCAACCAAGGTCATGATTTTGGGTTCTCAAGGCAAAACTAACTTCTACACCCAACCAATGTCAGAAACGGTTAACAAAATAGGTTGGTTTTTGGAATTGCTTCAGAAACAGCATCTCCTATCCACATCCTCTATCGTCATCATCCATCATTCCACCCCCCATCAATTTTCACACTTTTAGACTCTCAATGCAACACTCACTTTCACACCAAACCAACACCAAAGCGCCTCCAATTTGTACCAGTGCAAATAGTTCATAATTAGTGGTTTTTCAAACTAGGGAGTCACCATCTCCGTTTTGAAGTTGACCCTTCATCACCTTTAGGCACCGACCAATCCCCAATTAGTGTCACGATTGTAGATTCTCAACGCACAATTTCCTTTCACACCAAACCACAATCAGAATAGGTCAATTCTTGCCTGTAGCAGATATTTTGGAAAAAGCGTTTTTGGAATTCCTTGCTTCAGATTTAGCATCTCCAATTTTGGGATCATCCATCATCATCATCCACCATCCCACCCCAATCAAGGGAACAATTTAGAGATTCTCGACGCAACACCCACTTTCACACCAACATCAAAGCACCTCCAATTTGTAATTTCTTTTGTCAAGAGAACCGGAGTTCGGTATACACTTGGTCCCTCCGCATGGCACATCAGTGTGTGTTTTCTGACTGTTTTTTATTACCCCTCTTGATTGCCAGTGTTTGTTTTGTCTGAGATGGTGGGCAGGAGAGGCATTGTGGTTTGATTGTAGCTGGTTTTGCTTTGCCTGTTGGGGATGGAGGGATGTCACGTGCCGAACCGGTACAAACAATCCAAGAGCACCAACTAAGCCCTCTTAGTGGGGTTTATTGGCACTTAAAAGCACCATTTTGGCCTTGTTAGCGCTATAGTGGGCAAATTTTGGTTGGCTTGTAGCGAAGATTGTGCGTCGATTCAAGCCCTGGCCCCATTCCGCTTTTTTTTCCCTATATGGACCCCCTTCCCCAATGACAAGGTTCCCAGGTGCTATCTCGATCTTTCCCGGATTGGCCCTCCTATGGGGCCCCACCAATGAGCCGTTTCCAGGCCGTCATGGGTTGGGAGAACAGCTGAGATTCCTTGGTGAACACCAGCAACCCCTAGGGGCCTTGTGGCTATCATTGGGTGATCATTTGGTGACAATGGGGGTACAAACAAACCCATGGGGAGCCGTGTAGCTATAGGTTCTTGTTGGCCTTGACAAACAACGTTTTGGGGTGTTTTGGTGGGTAGTGATGATCGTCGATGATCCCCAAATTGGATCTGCTCCATGTGAAGCAGATTGAACAACAAATATACTGCTATGTCTATGATAGTCTAGAATAGACCTCATTGGACATTAGTTTGGTGTGAAAATGAGTTTTGCCTTGGGCATCTAAAACCGTGACCCTGATTGGGGGTGGGATGATGGAAATGAAAACCTTTCCACGTTCGACCAAAATGCTTGTTGCTCCATCCATATATAGTCTAAGTTCTGCTGTCACTGTCTTGTCTCTGCTAAGGACCATGGCCCAGAAGGGGAGGTGGGAGCGGGTGTAATTTGAATTGGCAGAGACTGGGACTGAGATGGAGGGCGTTTCAGAAGGAGGGGGCGATGCACACAACCGTCCAGGCCCCCCAACAGCCCAGGGGGATCCTGAACGCGAAAAACCAATCCTGTCGATTTACGCTTCACCCGAAAAATTGTGTACACCAAGATCAAGAAAGCAACCAGGCACTGCGCCCGCACAGACCCCATGGAGTTGGGACCCAAAAACACTTTTTTGGGTTGAAAAAATTGAAAAAAAAAACAAAAAAAACAACTTTTTTTCACCCCCCCCCCCCAAACAACCTGGGTTTCAAGTGGCTGCCATATATGATTTGTTCAACACCCCTTGTGTAGATAAAATTTACACCGAATTCGTCGCACCAAAATGTGTTGCAGTAGTATTTCCTCTGCACATCATCCTGGCGGTTGTTTCATCAAATGCCACTGTGCCTTTTTGCAATCCCTTTTGTTGTCTCTCTCCAGGCCCATGCACACCCAGTGGCTATGGCTTGCACTGGGAGTTTGGCTTGCCATACTAACGATGCTTGTGGCCTCAGTCATCGGCACTCTGCATGACCTCCGCGCTCAAACCACCGCTGCACTGCGCGATGTTGCCGAGGGCCTGCATGTGCGACCTGCCCCTGTGCAGCCTTTGCCCCGCCCACCCTCTGGCTCTGGTTCTGTGGTAGTCCAAGTGAGCCCTAAGCTCACGTCAGTCCCAAGGTACGCTTTGTTGTCTCTTTTGCTGTGTCTCACAACAGCCGCCTGCTCACTGCCAAATGTGGTGTTGGCAGGGGCAGTCGCAAGGGCAAGCTCGCTGCAGTCAGCCGCTCCGAGGCCGAGAAGCATGAGGCGCCAATCCACAGAACCCGTTTTGACAAGATTTGTTTTTCCCCCACTGAGGCCTGCCCCTTAAGGACAGCCCTCTGGGCCGGGGCAGACATTCCCTCTCTCACGGAACTGGGCACCTGAAATTCGAGAACACTAATGCCCTGCTGTAATCTCACCGGATTCGTTGAATATGTGTTTCGGCCTCCGGGCCCCTGCATATATGGCGAGGGGCTGGGTATACACCTGCTGACAGCGGCTTCCCATGCCCAGTACCGCAACCATGTGAGGGGCAGTTGCGGCTTGGGTTCCTACACTCGTGCATCCATGCACAAATCCCTGGTAGTCTCGGTCCCGGAACCGAGACAGCCCTCTGCTTGGGATGGGAGGCTGTCGCCGTTTATTCAACGCTGTCGCTGGTAACAGTCGTTTCCCCAATCCTTGTGCTGCCTGGTTCTGAACTGGGTGTGACCAGTCAATATGAAGAACGACCTTCCTTGGCAGCTCGGCATCAGAACTTGCAAGGTGCTTTTGCCAACCGCAAAAAAAAAGCAATTGCAAGGAGGAAAATATTCTTGCTAATTTTGCATAGAATGCACTTTAGTCTGTTATTCATTCGCACAACCAATTCTTTGAGGTTGGGCGTCCTCGATGATGGACTGTGGGCGCGAAGAATGCATTGCATGCTATTTTCTAAGTTGACTTCCTGTGGGCAGGTCGTGCCCATGCGGAAGTAGTGCATAAAAACATGCTGATTCCCAACGGTGGTTTCGGAGCTGGACCATGTGATTTTCAAAGTTGGGGTCTGTACGCCAAATCTTACAGTCAGAGATATTGCAAACATGGGCTTTGAAGAGACGGTGTTGAAGAGGTGCTATAACACAGAGCGCACAACTCTGAGTCCGCTGACTAGTTGCCTACTAAAGCGCCCAGCAAATAATTCACCCATGCTGTGACTCTACCTGGCTTTGCCAGTCAAGGGGCAACACAAGGCAGCAAAGGGACAAAGAGGGTATGTATGCGATAATAGCGATTTCTCGTCTTTGCCGGGAAGAAAGTCTTAAGGGTTACCTCGTTACACCACATTCCTAGTAGACATCCGTCTTTTCACTAGGGGCTCTGTTGGACCATCATTGGTTCGGTCTTTGCTTTGCTCCTGCTTGGTCTGTCACCTTCTGCCTGCTCTGTTCCTTCCGCGTATCCCCTGGCTGTTGCCTCTGTCTCACCATATCCTTTGTTCCACAGCTCTATACCCCCATGCCCCCAGTCACACACACCCCCTTGAGGTATGCATGTGGTAGTAGTGGGTCGCGCGCACCCCCCCCCCCTTGGGAACCCCCCGGCCGAGCTGCCAATACCCCCCCACCCCACCCTCCCGCCGACCCCCCCCCCTCTGCCCCAACTGCCCCCTCCCCCCTCCCGCAAGTTTTGACAGATAGCTGGGGGGTGGGTCGCATCAGGACCGATTGTAGTTGCCCCCCCCCCCCCCCCTCCTGTGGTACAAACGGAGAAGAGAAGGGGCACAAGCACCACAAGCTCAAGTTTTTGGGGGGGGGCTGACCAAGGGTGACCAAAATTCTCTTGCCAAGCGCGCATTGGGGGTGGACATGGTGTTGTGGTCTCAGTGCCCAGCCCTTTACATTCGGGCACAGTTGCCGCCTGACGCAAGATGGGCGAACTAGCACAATCCTGCGGCAAGTGGAACCTCCCCAGTCGTGTGGAAGGGAAGCATGCGCCTGGCCATCCTGGTAACATGCATGTGCTACCCGCAGGCTGTCAAAGAACTATACATGTCAGCGCACTTGTACATTTCAAAAAACCAAAACAACGATGAAGAGTGTCTTAACATCAGTTTCATCCTCAAGCTCATGAGAGCCATCTTCATTTTCATCATTATTGTCATCATAATCGTCATCATCATCATCATCATCATCTAATTCCTCTTCCTGGTCTGATTGATGACGTATCATGTGGCATGACAGCTGATCTGTGCAACCATGTTTTCCTTGTGGCTGCCCTGCCCTGCACTGCAAGTGCTGCTTCCCAGGCGGAGCCCCAGCCCCCGTTGTGAAATGCCCCTGCTCCCCATGCCCCTTGGATTCCCATTGAACATGGCTAGTGGTCACCCTTTTCAAGGTTCTGAAGGTCATGCCCTGCTATTTCACAGTGGCAGCGATCGTCCGGAGGTACTGCGCTCGCTGTTCAGTTCGTGGGGCTGGGACGGGGGTACTGATGTCTTCAAGGAAATCCTTTCAAAGCATGAGGAGGCCATCCGAGAGCACTTCCTCATGGTTGAAGTCGGGACTGGCGACGGTCGACAGGTGTCCTCTCCGTTGCAGTGAAAGGGGAGTCCCAATCATGGCAAGGGTTTGCAAGGAGCCCGTGGGCTTCCAGCAAGCAGATTTAGTCTTAGCCTTAGTGTACCCGCCCTCTATCGCCTCGTGTTCCACTGATATATATGGCGTTAGAGGGAGGGGTGCCTTGCTACACAACTCTGCAACTGACACTATACGCAGCAGTTTCAACCTTAATGGGTGCCATGGGGGGTCACATGTTCAGATACCTGACCCCCCCCCCCCCTTCGGGCCTCGGGCTACCTTTCCACCATATGTGTGTATACTCACAATGCTCAGATATCAATGGAGAATTCAAAAATGATGGCAACACGTTGAAGACGTTTTGCCAACCCCCCCCCCCCCGCCCACACCCCACCTCCTTGCCCACACTGGCTGCTTGGACCCACCGTTGGAGGGGTAAAATTTTTTTAAACGAACATTTTGTGACCCCAACATACATACCTCAAAATGATCATGCAACTCTAGACCCAAACAAGGTTGTGGTGGCCAGAGGCCCCGGAGGGGGAGAGGGGGGTTCCAGCGGGCGGCCGGGGTGTGTGTGTTGGGGATGGGGGGGGGGGCAGGGTACCCCAACATATGTACCTCAAAATGATCGCCATGTCGTGCTCCCCCATGATGGCTGCTTACTCTCTGTCGCATGAGCCTCAGCTCTATTGCCCAGCCCGAGCCTTGGTACCTAATTTCTAGCTGGTAGGTACGAAGGGAAGTGTCTAAGGGTCGGCGCCCCGGTCATTTCCCCTTCCAAGGGAGCAATGGGGGTAATCCCCTCGCATTCCACCCCACAGGCACCCCTGAGAGGCATACCTCACCGTGTTTCACACGCCAATTTTCTAAGGACGCGAATTGTCCCCAGCGAGCACCTCCTTGTGGTCACTACATCTTTTCCTTCTCCTTCGACACACTCTGCACGTTGACAGCCGACAGACCACATTTCAGGGTCAGCGAACTGGCTGGCCGGCTCCAAAGGGAATGCCGTGCACGCAGTGTGAAGTGCTGTATTTTGGCAACACTATTCGGGCCTTTTCCACAAGGCACCGAGTTTCTTGGGTTGAAAGTGACCTGAATTGTATTGCTGCCATCCATCTCATAAGGAGGTGTGTGTGTGCGCCAAGGGGGTTTGGTAAGGGCGTTCGCAGCACAATTTTGCAGGCATCAGAATTTCACACATTTTTGTTGCTGCGCCAATCTGTTGCATGGAGACGGTGGTTTTACATGGGTTGGTGAGTGTCACTAAATACAGCGGGTGAGGGTGGATATTTAGTGTATGGGAAAGGCGAAATCACCTCGAAGAGAGGTTGTTGGATCAAGTGCAGGCACAGGCGCCACAAATCCCCCCTTTTTTCGGGGTTATTCGCACATCATACCCCAGTGTATGGAATTCGATGTCTCACCCCTTGTAAAATCGTCATTTTTGGGGACAAAATTATCCCCAATGAATTTTTTGTTTTTCAACCCTCTGGGTGAAAAACTTCTTTGGCCGATAGCCAGCATTGTGTGTCCATTTGGACCCTGGTCCCATTCAACTTTTCATTTCGATATGGACCCCCTCAACCAATCGCAAGGGTCCCGGTTTTTTATCTCTTTGTTTCCCAGGTTGGTCCCCCTATGGTGTCCCACCAGTCAGGACAGCCGTTTTGAGCTGCTTGCAGGCCGGCATGAATTGGTTGAAAATCGCAATTTCTGGGGGACCTCTGACAGCCCCCCGGGCCCCGGGGACCCTTGGGTCGTTGTTGGGTGATCATTTGGTGACAACAGGAGGAAGTAAAACCCATGGGGAGCCATGTAGCACCAACTAGGCCCTTCTAGCCGTGCTTGTTGGCCCCCGAAAGCGCCGTTTTGGGCCTATTTGCACCGTGGTGGGCAGAACTTGGTCAGCCTATAGCCACCACTGTGTATCGATTCAGATCCTGGTCCCATGCATCTTTTTCCTTCAATTTAGACCCCCTAACCAATGTTGGGGGTCATCTCCAGGTTTCCAAGATTGACCCCCAATGGGCCCCCATGGGTGAGGACTCAGCCGTTTCCAGGCCGTTATGGGATGGTTGAAACATTGCGATTTCTGGGTGACCCCCCACAACTCCCATGGACCCTTGGGCCGTAGTTGGGTGATCATTTGTTGACAATGTGAGTACATATGCATTTCCTCAGAGCAATTTCCTCGACATCACTTGCCTCTCTTCGAGGTGCCTTGCCGAAGGCCATAGAAATCAGGGGTGGGGAAATTTTGGTACCAGTTGTCAAATACCACTGGCCAAATTTGGTGCAAAGATGCCAATTAGTTGCACAACGAGCATCGGCTCTGAATAGTTGCTACTATTTCCTGGATGGATGCTCTTGTTTCCTGGACAACAATCACCAGGGAGACGGGGGCCACTGGCGGGAAGTGCTGCGCCCAAAAGTTCTCTTCGTGTGCCTGAACATCGTCATCTTCTCTGTGGAACACATGCCCGAGACGACGGCCGAGAGGGACCCTCTGGAGCATTCCCCTGGATGCAGTGAGTGTTGTACTGCATGAGGTCCCGCAAGGCCACGGCCAACATCATCGGGCACATCCCGCCCTGCATCATGCTCAAGTTTGCACTCCCAGAACATGCAGCGATACGTGCCGGTGGTGACGAAGTGCAATGACGTCGTGGGGCGGCAGCTCTTCGGGCACTTCTGCAGCAACGCCTCTGCACGTTCCCTGCGGAGTGGGGCCTGCAGAGCCCGCTCTATGTAGTCCCAGTGCAGCGACACCCCCCAAGGGCCCCGTGCCCCCCGGTGCATTGGGCCCCCACCGCAATTGGCACCTTCTTCATGTGCATGACCAGCCCTACCCCCGCTTTTCGCAGGCCGTGGCGGCTGCGGAGCTCGGGTACAATGTGTTGTCCGTGGACGCCTTCATCAACAACTTGGGGCGCGGCAAAAACTTGGCGCGCTCTAAGACTTTGACTGGGCAAATCAATTGGGTCTGGTCGGCCGTCAGTGACTACCGCGGCCATGCGATCTTCTGGGGGTACTCTGGTGTGACGGCAACTGTGCACGTGTGTCTGTGAGCGTACGTGTGTTCGTGCGGGCGGGCGTAACTGTGCGCGCGCGTGCGTTTGCATGTGCCCCGCCTTCAGACCAAAGCGCTGTCCGACAGCTCCTGAGGAATGGTATTGTCTTCACTGCTTTGCCAATCGGTGGGTGGCGCGCGGTTGGCTCGTGTCCGCGCGTCCGCGTACTTCTGGGACCGCGTGCACAGGGTCAGGGTCAGGTCCTCCGGTGTGCTCCGGACGTCTGGGAGAGCCCGGCGGACCTCCTCCGGCCTCCTTCGGCGTGCTCCGGGTGTCCGGAGGAAGATTACTCAAGCCTCGCTCTCCCGCGGGTTGCCACCGCCACCAAAACGCTGCGTCTTCAGGCGACCATTGCTCACCTGCGAACAGCGAAGTGCATCCCTCCCACTCTCCCCGACCAAAAGAACTGTTCCCCAGCGGCGCGGGGCAAACAATGTGGACCATGTCCGAGCGGAAACCCAAACAAGCGCGTGCACCCGGAAGCGCCGTGCGGCACACGGGCACACCGCTTGGCCGCACATATGTGCCCTGGGGTCCTGTGGCTGGCCTGCGCCGGTTCTGCCCATTACAGTGCCCTCGTGTGTGAAATGGACGGCCCCGCCGGTGGTCTGTACACATCACAACGCGGGAGGACAGGCCTGCGATGGAGAGCGGAGCAGTGCACTGAGGAGGAGTACACTTTGCCCGGGAAGAGCACGGGGAAGAGTCATTCACAGGGGGTGTCAGGGAAGTCTGTGCCCCGTCAGGCCTCGTGTGCGTCGGGGCCATCCGGATTAGAGGACGGAGTAAGCGCACGCCACCACCACGTCGATTGGTACGAGGCACACAGGCGCCCCCCGCCTTGTGCTCACCATACATCGCCCGAAGTCGACCCCCCGATCTTGCGGTATGTGTGTGTGTGGGGGGGGGGGGTTTGCACTCAAGGCTGCTGCCCTTTTGTCGATGGGGATCTGTTGCCTGGGGCCCTGGTCTCCGGCGCGGGGCGGCCGCGCGGACCTAACCTCCTCCGGCCTCGTCCACCTGGATGAGCCGATGACACAGGAGTTCGGCACAGACGCAGACCCACTCGGGGCTCATACAAGCGTTGTGGAAATTGATAGGCACCCCTTTTTTCTGCCCTCTCCTGACCTCTACGCCCACCGTTATGGGCACGCCTTGGCGTGTCCGATGTTGCACGTGCGCACGCCTTGGCCCAGGGATGGGACGCCTGCTGGACGCCAAGGACCCCAACGCCACCACGAATGTGAACAACTGGAAGAAGGACTTCCGGAGCAGCGCCCGCATGAACGTGACAGTGAAGCTGTTGGACGACATCGTGACGGAATGCCCTTTTTTGTTGAAGGTGGACGTCGAGGGCAACGAGCTCAAGGTCTTCAAAGGGGCACAGCGGCTGCTCAGCCAGCGGCCACCCATGATCATCGTGGAATTCAACCCTTGGTCTCTGCAACAGAGGGACGTCGGTTGGGGTTTCGTCTCTCCATCCCATTTCACTGTACTGGGGCCCCTCTTGTTTTAGACCCCCCCTGCCATGCAAGCAATCTGAGATGGCATGGTCCCTCCCCCCATAAGCAATTTGGAGCTGCCCATGCCACACTCCTTCGGGCCTCTCGCTTGGGTCGCCTCGACTAACCCTGTTCCCGCGTGATTTCCTCGGGCCGTAGGCTGGTGGGCCCCCAACCGTCACCAGAGGGGGAAGGGGGGGGGGTCAGAGTTTGCATAAGCTTGCGGTCGTTACGGAGTATCTTTTTATGTTGATGACAAAACAATCGTTGCAGTGCCCACCCCATGGCCAGATTTGCACGTGCGCGTGCACACGTGCGCTTCTATGCATGTCCCGCTATGTGTCCATATGCGCACCACATAACTGCCTGATACCTGCCGGCGCTTTCTACGGCAGGTGTTAGCAGCACCACAACGGGCACAAAACACCCGCACCCACCACACGTACCAGGTTGCAGGGACAGGGGCAGGTGGTGTCGCATGCCTGACCGCCTCTCCACCCCTCAACAACCCTCGCCTTATTCCTCAGCATGATGCAGTGGGCACAAGGGGACGATGCCTACGATGTACTCAAGCTGCTGCACGACGCTGGGTACGTTCTGTATGATTCTGCGGTGTCGGAACCTTACAAACGAGGCTTTATGGCCAAATACGGCTCGCAACGGCCACGAGGTATCGCCATTTGAACCCTGACGGGACGTGCAAGTTGCTCACAGGGCACGAAGTCGGAGGAGGGATACATTTTGGGTTGGGCTGAGGCTTATGGGGCTCACTATGAAGAAGATGAATATCTAGCCCCCAGTTACGTCTACACTTGGCGCTAACACCTGACAAAATATTTGTGACACCTGCCGACACCGGCCGAGACTTGTGCTGACATCTTGTGGGCTGTGTGATGTGTATCCGTGGCAGGGGTCACTCTGTTCTTATCTGTGTCACTGCACTGTGTGGGTCGGATGTGGGTAACTATGTATGCTGCGCGCGCGCGTGTGTGCATCTGTCAATCTGCCTGGCACCTGCGGACACCTGCCGTGGCAGGTGTTGGCACCAAGTGCTTATGTGAGCCCAAACGCCCCATGAAACTCCAAACGTGAAAAAAAAAACGAAAAAATTGATCCCGCTCCGGGAGCCCCCCTGCCCCCCTCGTACCACGGGTGTTGTGGGCTCGTAATCAATGGGAATGCCCCAGCCCGGGCAAGCGTGGAGGTGGAGGCAGACGACCTCAAGGTCTCAGCGGGCCCATGGGAGTGGCTCTCTCGGGCCGTGTCGCCGACAGTGGCTTGGGTGGCGTTGCGGAGCTATTGCAGCAGGGCCATCGTGGTGTTGGGTGCAGCGTTGTGGCAAAGGGACTAGACTGGAGCCTGACCAGTCTGCACCCCTCCAACTTTGCAGTGGATTGGCGTCTGCAACGGGGCATGTGACTGTGACGACCGGGTCATCTGGGGGTGGGGGTCCAACTTACTGCGGCTAGTTCCAGACCAGGGCACACCAGCGACCCTCCTGATCCTGATCCCTCGGTACGTTCAGTGTGGGCACGGGGTGCCGCCTCGCCTTGAAGGCGGACCAGGCCGCTCCCGAACTTAAAAAAGTTTTTCTGTCATCAAGGCTCGCGATTGAAAGTAGCCACACGAGGCGGCAGGCAAGCGAAAGCCCCCGGTGCTTGATGCGAATCCATGTGGGAGGGCGCCAGGCTTTGTGCACCTCGTTAGCCTCACCCATTTGTTGTTCTCCGCCTTGTAGAAGTGGCGGGAGCCCCCTCATGGGTTGCGCCAGACAATGCCATAGTGGCATAACCCGAAGTTCTTGCTTTCCAACCTTTATCGGTGTCGCTTGTTGCTTGACAGTGGCTGGAAGGCTGTCGTGCTGTCGTGAGGGAGGAGAGGCAATGGACCTTCCGTCACACCCATGCCCTCTTCCAAAGAGTATCGCAAGTTCGTGGACTGGCTACTGAAAAGCAAAGAGTTTGACCATTGGGGCTCCTGGACCGACATCATCGCGGTCTTGCCGAAGGGCACTATGCGGGAGAGTGGCGTGTGGCCAGGGTGGACCGTGACCAGAGCGGACAAGACTTATACGCTCTGACACCTGTTGCCCTCATGTCTGGGACGTCTGCAGGCGACCACGTGGATCTCATGACATGACCTGACACACCTTTTCCGGCGATTTATGGCTATTTGAAAGCTACGCCAAGTCGCAGTTCATTGATGACGTTTTGGTGTTCACATGGCACCGGTGGTGGGCCGATGGCAGATGGAGGGCACACCGTTTGCCACTGATGTCCTCCTGCGCAATCGGGACTGATTTGAGGCTTCTACCGTTCCTCATGTCCATCAGCCCAGAGAGTCAGCTGTGATGTCGT
Organism: Eutreptiella sp. 'Long Island Sound 2002'; assembly: GCA_964036045.1. NCBI lineage: Eukaryota > Euglenozoa > Euglenophyceae > Eutreptiales > Eutreptiaceae > Eutreptiella > Eutreptiella sp. 'Long Island Sound 2002'. The sequence goes on along the minus strand of OZ038387.1, from coordinate 17,114,623 downwards.
CTGCGGCGCAGGCATCGCAGGCGTTTGGCATTTGGCTGTAGTTTACGCAAAGCGGTGGCTTGCTTGTACGGGTCCTTGTGCGGAGCTCATTCCTAAGCACCGGGGGCAAGTGCGGGTGCGTATGTGATCGTTGGGTATGGCCGTGTGGCGTGGTTTTACAGATGACCTTCCATTGCTCAAGGGGACCCCCCTTCTCGAACCCGCGTCCCCCCACAACCCGTTTTTCTACACCCCCGCCCAACCCGCCCATCCATGTTCCCCCCGGTTGCCGGCGCCGGCATGCGAGGGACGCCATGGCGCAGAAGCAACGCTGTCCCTCTGTCCCACTCTCACCTACCAAAAATACGGCTCCCCACCGGCTGTGGACACATATTTCCTTCCTCCTGAAAAGCAAAACTAGTGCGTACACCCCTGAAGAAGCAACCGGCACACGCGCTGAGTCTTTATCCCCCCCCCCCCCCGCCCCCTTTTCCGTTTCCGTGAAGACAGTTAGAAATTACCACACAAGCTACGAGCCCGACAGGGAGAATTCGTTTCAAGAATGTTTGAACCCACAGGGAAGGGGTTTTGGTTGCAGCCGGCGCAGGTTCAGGAAGAATGTGAGGCTGCGAAGGTGTGGACCGACTGCCGGAGGCGGTCCATTGCCGGAGAAGTGACACAGGGCGCCAACACGTGGACAAGGGGAGGGGTACTAAAGGCCGAAATTCGGTGCTGCCAGGCGGTCTCTCTGTCCAGCCTGGGCCCCTTCCTTTTGTAAAGCACACTACTGACCCATGCTGACCTCCCTGGCCCCGCATCTAAATGGCACGGCACCTGAATATGCTCACCGCTCACACACACACACACACACACACACACACACACACACACACACACACACACACACACACACACACACACACACACACACACACACACACACAAACACACACACACCACTTCTGGGAGCTGACACCGAATTGTGATATGACATAATGGGTCACCTTGATTTGCTTTGTGTATTAAGTAAAAGTTTTTTTGGCTACCAGCTTGTTTTTTTGTCTCCCCCTTCTGGTTTGTGGCCGCATCCTTCTCTGAAGACTTTGTTTTATAATTTATGCGAAGTAACGCTTGGCTGAGGTTCTGACTCAGAGGAAGGCTTGGGGTTCACCCACAGAAACAGTACTTTTCTCATGCCAAGTTGGTGCTGCCCATGGGTCCTCGTTGATAGTACACAGGTGGATGGGGCAGCGACGCCCCATGCAGACTCTGTGCGACGCGCACAGAGCTCCTGCGTGCGAATCGTGCTGGGGGCACAGGGGGGTGCTGCATTGCTGCTCCTGGCACCATGAGGGACACCCTCAATTGGCGCCTGTGGTGGGGGGTGCGTGGCACTGTTTGGGATGGGAGGAGTACGTGCCTCCTGCCCCCCAGCGGGGTGGGGGGGGGGAGGCGATGCGGAGGTGGACTCACAGAGGCCGAGCGCCGATCAGCAGTCCACAGGACGCGCAGGGGACACGCGTCGGGGCCATGGGAGGGCAGAAGGGGAAGATACCTGACCTCGGCGCCCATGTTCTTCTGTCGCGCCACGTCGCCACGGGGGGGGGGTCCCAGGGGGGAGGGCTTAGGCTAACCCCTAACCCCTGACCCAAGAGCGTCCAGGACAATAATAGCCATGTGTCCTCGTTGATAGCACACAGCCGACACACGCGCCCATAAAAAGTCTCGATTTTCGGGAACCTCCGCTATGGTTTCATTGATTCGTTTCAAACCCGCCACTTCCCCACAGCCGTAGCCCATCATGTGCCAAGTTGTCCAAATCACGGACCATCCATCATGACTTCAGACACCTTCAATGCCGTCTGCCTGAAAATTATGCCTTGGCAATGGTCCCTGAAACAGATGGGAGGGTCCCTTAGGGCTTTTTCTCACGGGTGTCAACCGCCTGACATTCTTCTTATCCGACAAACACGAGGACATGCATGCATCCAGCCAGAGGCACCCGAAACTGTGGGAGTGTACCAGAGGTCGCCCCAATGTTGCAGTTCAGGCAACCAGCACTACTGTCTGGCGAGCGTGGGGATGCGCTGGTGTTAAGTGGTGTTTCAGTCATGGCGATAAAGTGACTGAGAGCAAGAAGTCGTGTGCAGAAGGTGCTGCTCAGCCAGGGATGATTTGGCCTGCATCAAGGCCTGCATTAAGGTGGGGGCGATGGGGAAATAGGCAGCAGTAGTGTAACGTACGCTGCAGCCATGAATCTACTCTTCGGCACCACCTGTCTCAGGGGGTCGGAGGCGGGGTTGAAGCGGCTGTTGCAGAATTTCCCGGCAGAGGCGTCACAGGATAAGTCAGTTTAGGTGTAGTGGCCGCGGCTAAAGCTGCCCAGCCCAGAAAAAGATTTCATGCAGCATGTGTTATGGCGTAAGGTACAGGTTGGAGGGAGGATGGTGTGGGTTATCCAAGAGAGGCCTTGTGCCCGATAGATCCACCAAAGGAAGCCCAATGGCACTTCAAGGATTGCATGACATCGCCCCTGATGTTTGACCGGGTATTGCAGGTATTTGGCGTACTTAGGTACCACAAGGCGGAGATAGTGGAGCCAAGCAGATTGGTCTCTGAGGCTGTGGCTGTCATTCGGGACAGCAGAGGCAGGGGCTTCCGGTGTGGGCTGGGTTGCGAGTACAGTGGCAGATGCGGTGCGATAAAAGGTTCTGGGTGTGATAAAAGGTTCTGGGGGTTAGAATGCAGTGCACACACAATAGACACATGTTCACATCGAACTGGCTGGGGGTTTGCAGGAGGTGTGCTTGACACAGGGAGGTGTCTGTCTCAGGGAGGTCCTCATCATTTCATTTAGTCTTTGGAAGAGTGGTTTGGAGGAGAGGAGGGGACGCTGAAGCCATGAAGTCAGGCGGGGACGAAGCACCCAGTTCTAGTCCTAGCCACCAAGCAAGAGCAAGGCACAGAAACTAGCTGATCAGAAAGTATAATCGAACGTGTTTTCCGCAGAAATCTGTTGCGAGATGGGATGTGGTTTTCACTGATGGGTCGTCCAAAGTGGCCTATCAGCGACAGACAGGAGGGTATGGGATGTGGCATGAGGTTGGCGATGAATGTATACGGTCTTTCCTATTATCGGATGATGAAGACCAAACAAACAATAGATGAGATTTGCGCGCACAGCACATTGCATGCCCTTTAACTAGCAGGCACACCGCTGCACATGGTAGTGGAACCGGTGTGGGCCTTCAGGGGATTGCTGACTAGGGGAGAAGTGGCGTTGGCACAACTGGTGGAATTCAGAAGGGGGATACTGAACACAACAGCTGTGGATTGATGTGTTAGACAAGGTGCAAGAGGTTGGAGGCTTGTTCTCCATACAGCCTCAAGATAATGTACAGCAATGAACAGGCAGGTGTGCTCGCATAGGAAGGAAGGAGACAACACAGTGCATGTGAGTGTGAGTGGATTCTGGAGGTGAGCCAGCAGCAAGTGTGTGAGTGGGAGGGCTGGGGTTGTACTAGATGTCATCTTCAGCAGCTTCGTTAGAGCCTGGGTTGACAGCCCATAGTGAACAATGCAGTTGGCATTAACATTGGGGTCAGAGAAGTTGGGCTGTGGGTGCAGTACGAGTTGCACGTGCACCACCAAGTCCCGCTTTTGTGACCAGGTGGAATGATGAACTGGGTTTAGAGTCAGATTCGGGGCAGGGGTGGTGCACAACCGGAAGACAAAGGGACTCTATAGCTGACCTGTGGGGAAGAGGCATGGTGCACGGAAATGTTCCCTTGATTCATCAGTTATGTGGGATGGCAGTCGGCTGTGCAGAGCCTGTGAACATTGGTGGAGCACCTGAAACGATGCATTTGCAGCGCGGCTATTTCTATAGGGCGCAGCATCTATGGGAAAGGAGTTGTGTGGTTGTTGAGCTTTGTCCTCTCGTGCTAGGCACCTCTGCAAATGGACTTGTTTGGGATTGCGAAGGGCCACAACGGGCCATGCCATTTCAAAGATTATGAAATGGGTGTCAATTGTATTGTGCTCTTGGTTGTGGTAAGTTTGTGGGAAGGAGGGGTGTTTGTACAATTTTGGTGGCCAAAGCGTTTGCTCTCTTTAGGGGCCATTTTCAGCTGGGGTAAAAACCAGGACGTTCTGGGTGTACTCACTGCAAAAGTGGCGTGGTGCGTGGTCCCCTGTAGCTGCCATCTTGATGGCGATTATGCCCTCGTAATTCTAAGGTAAGGACGCAAGAACGCCAGTGGAGTTTCAATATGGTTGTGGCCATCCCCCGTCCCTTTAACCCCAAACCTCCGCCAGTACTCCCCCACATACTCAGCCCTGATAACCCCCTCCCCCTGCGCCACGCAAATCTCACACGCAAGCCATGTGGGTGCTGTACTCGGAAGGGGGTGGAGGGGGGGGGGGGCTTTAAGCATTGATTTTTACAACGCCTTTCCGACCATCCTGCACTCCCTGTGCAAGGCGAGGCAACATTAGGGCTCATGGGCATCCCATTTCCAGCTTCTCAACTCATCATTCATCCATTTGCTTCATCCTCGAGGACACAATGTTTGCCAAATGGCGAGCAGCACAGTGCAAAGACTTGTGGAATGCTTAATGAACACCTTTCTTTCCACTTTGTGGTTGCTTTGTTTCAAGGGAATGGGATTGGGCACCGGAATCAGCAGTGTCCAACAGTGTTCCGAAACAAAAAAAACAGCATCCATCCAGAGCCCTCCAGGAATGAACAGTGTCCAGCAGTGTTCCAAAAGAAACAAAAGCAGCATCCATCTGTACCCCTCCTGTAATGAATCAGTGTCCACCAGTGTTCCAAAAAAAAAAAGAATGGCATCCATCCAGAGCCCTCCAAGAATGAACAGTGTCCAACAGTGTTCAATGGAAAAAGCAAATAGCATCCATCCGGAGCCCTCCAAGAATGAATTAGGCCTGACAAAAATCAAAGGCAAAAACAAAAAATACCCACACATGAAAAATGATTTCATGGCAACCAATGAGCCTAGGGTGTAACCCCCCATTCCACCCTTTCAAAGTTTTTTTTTTTCGGCTGATGCCGACCGCGCCGCGCTTTGTTTGTGCACGCACTACACACACGTGAGATGCCCTGCCCACCCCATTGTCCCCACTATTCTGAAACACATCCGTTTCACAGCCTGAGGGTAAAGCCGAATGAGTGCTATGTTTTTGCAGCCTGAAGAACGTGGAATGTGGTAGTATATAGTCGCTCATTGACGGACGCTCCATCCGAGAGGCACGATCAGCATAGGTTTATCAGGTGCAACAGCAATGCACCACTGTACATACCGACCATTCGCAAACGCTTTCTGTGTTTGTACATACTATAGTGGAGCACCCCAACCAAGAAGGGGACACATGTGCACATTGAGCGAACCTCTGAACTAAGGGCTGAAATTGTCTATGGCTGGGACATTCAGTCGATCGATACCGACCATTGATCCCCCTTTCAAAGTTATCTGAAACATCAGCTTTTGGCACCATTTTGTACTAAAAAAATTTTGTACCAAAACAAAAAGCCAAAAAGGACCCAAAACGGCATAAAAAAAGGCAAAACAAAAACAAGGTTTCTTGGACCAACCCATCAACCCATCAGAAGCGCTGGTGACAGGTATTTGGGAGATGGCTGCTCTCAGCAGCCTTTAGCCTTTGGGGATACGGGGTCCCCCCAGATTCAGAACTCTCCACTGAGTCAATGGCAGGCAAATAGGACTTGGAGACCATTTTGCACTGCATAAAACCCCTTACAAGTCAAATTTCTGCCCACTCACAGCCGCAGCTGGTGCAGACGTCGCCGCAAGTTCCGAAGCTTGCGTGCATGGCACATTGCTATGTCTTGTCCACATGTTGCGGTTTCCACTGCTTCAACACAGCTGCCATGGTTTTCTAACATGACGTCGAAGACCATCCGGTATGAGCCGCCGTTGCTTGGCAAATTGCGTGTTACTATTCACCGGTGTTGCCAATTGAGTTGTGAGGCACCGCAAAAAGCCGATGAGTTGTTTCCATGGGTGTTGGTGTGCGTCGGTGACTCAGAAGAGTGCACTCTAGCGCAACCCTTCGGGCAAGATGTCATTTGGGAGCACACAGTTGAGCTACCCGTCCGAGATCCCCTCGGATTCCTCGACGTGGAGGTGTTTAGCGGGAAAGGCATCAAGCGAAGTGGGCTCGGGAGCGCCGAGGTGGATTTGAATGGTTTGATACAAGATCAAGAGACCACAGTGTGGCTGGGCTTACAAGGTGTGTGTGGCTTTGTCAATCATTCGTGCATGCCTCTTTTCGGAGATTCTATGGAGATGATGCCCCATCGAGCGTCCCCAGGGGGGCCTGGGGCTTTGGGCACTAGAGTTGGTAAATTGCGACTCATGGTGCAATTTTGATGGAGGTTGGGCAACAAGGGAGTTGTGGTGCACAAGAAACCCCAAAGAACTAAGAATAAAAAGACGTTTGAACCCCAACAGCAGCCTGAGAAAGTGGCACTTTTGAAATTGAGTTGGTTTGCCGTTTGTATGTCTTGGAAGGGCAGACAGGGGCTCGTGTCTGTGTGTCGCGTCCTTGTTGGCCATTTGCATGATTTTTTGTTCAACACCAATTGTGTGGCTTCGTCTACCGATGGGGTTCGTTCAAGTTCGAACCCTACCTTCCTAGATTACCAGATTCACAGAGCGATTTGAATGCATGGACGTTGCAAGTGGACAAATGACGTTCAACGCTATTTGTGTACGTGCACAGTGCATAAACAGCGTTGAATGCCACGTATGCATTGTACAATTTGGAAGAGATATTGCAAAGGTCCCTCCAAAATGTATCAGCGACAGCGGGATTTTTGCTTGAAATTTTTGCCTCCTCTGTGGCTACCCTACCTAGGACCATCAAATTATTCTACGGATCCCCATGGGGTGAATTCAACAGGTTGTTTTTTTCAGGCTGACCTCACATGAGGTGTTGTATCAAAAGTTGCAGTTTTCTTGCTGTGTTGCATTCTGGGAGATCGCTCATACCCTGTGATGCACCACGGACTACATTTTACTGTTAAATCAACATGGACAGTTTCTTGCCCAGATGGAGTGGATACAAATGGCCCAGCTTCTTTACCAAATCCATGCAAAAAGAACCACCTTTTCATCTTTCGAATTTGTCCAGAGTTTCTCATGAGACCGCGGACATTCTGTTCCATGTATGTGCTTCAAGTTACGTGCAGTAACAATACAGTGCTACTACCTGGAGTCTTGGGTGCTTGTGCAATGGGACATTCCTGTTCCCATGTTGGGGTTTCACACCCTCCCAACAATACCCCTCTTCATCATCTTGGTTCATGCCTGCCTGTCGGGCGAACCTTTTGAGCTGAATACCATTATAAACAAAGCCAGTTGTGAGCATCAACTTCATAAGGCATATCGATGTACGTTTGTCAACATACTCCGCAGGGTGCAAAATTCCCTGGAAATTAGGACATGCAATCATAGAGTATTCAACAGCAGCCAGTTGCTTGTCTACACAGGTCTGTCGTAAAATCGAGTAGGAGAATGTTTTGTCCAAAAGAAAATTTTTTCTCAGTTTTGAAAGTGAGTAGCAAAAAAAAGTTTTCATGTCTTTCTTACTGTCAAAATTGCTTAAAAAAGTTGCCTTCTCGCTTTCTGAATTAATTTGTTTTTTCAAAAGGAAAAAAAACCTTTATTTTACTCATTTTTTTGTTTCCGGGTCACATTTTTACCAATGCTCCCCGCTTTGGGGACCCCCAGATGGCACAGGTTGTGTAGCTAGTTTGATTCCTCCTAGCTTTGGGGACCTGAGACGGCAAGGGTTATGAAACCACTTTCAATTCCTCCCTACTTTGGGGACACCGAGACAGTGGGGCTTATGTGGCCTTTTTCCTTCCTGCCCTCTGTGGGCTGATCTGCCCAAAAATTGCCCACATTTAGGCCCGTTCATTTGCAAAAAGTGCCTATGATGCATATCCATTCTCTCTCTCTACCGTGCCCCGCTTGCACATCTGAAGGCAATTGCAGTATCGCTCGTGTGCTGCTTACGCAACTTTTGGTCGTTTTATTGCTGCCTAGAGAAGGAGGGGGGGTTCCGTAATTGGCGGACCCCTCCCCCCCGAAATCTTATGTCTACCCCTGAGTGCATCATTCTATTCGCATTGATGTGCAGGCCCTCGTGAACCTGGAAAAATTCAGATCTCTTTGCAAGCTCAGGGCTTTGGACGGGCGGTCGGTTCTCAACCGGTTGTGTGCCGCAAAGCCCCTACGCTTTCCAAGATCTCTATAGCACCCATCATCAAGCCAGACATTTGCGGATCGCCGATTACTGATGAGCAACTGAGGGCGAAGTTTAGTGAATGGGATGTGGATAATAAAGGTTGGCTGTGGACGCAAGAGTTCATGGAGGGGTATCAGAAACTGGAGGATTTTGGTTTGCAAGTGCCTTTGCAACTGCTGCATGAGACCTTCAACAAGTACAACATTCTGGGTGATGGAAAGGTGAGTTATGATGAGTTCTGCGTTCTTATGCTACAGGCAGTGCATTCGCGGGTCTAGAAGGAGCTGCAAAAGCAACCGCTCCATCAGAATTGCAGGAGACGAGGTTCTACACACATATGACTTGCGAACCTTTGATACCCCTCAATTGAGCCCAACGCCTAAAAGCGTTGGAAGTGGCGGGTGACAGGTTGCTTGCACGCATGCCAACTGAATGCGAGGGCTGTACGTAGACGCGACGTGCACGCGTGTATGCCCATGTGCACGGGTAAACGGTGTTAGCGGACCGGTTTTTATTGTCTCTTCGCGTCTACAACATGCCGACAGTGTCTGCAAGTAGCAGGCCGCGTCTACTTGTGGTGCACAGGGTCTACAGACTATATCCGGGTGAACGTGAATGTGCACAGTGTCTACATGTTTGCACAGTGTCTACAGACTGGACTCGGGTAAACGTGTACGTGCACAGTGTCTACAAACTATGCACAGTGTCTACAAACTATGCACAGTGTCTACAAACCATGCACGGTGTCTACAAACCATGCACGGTGTCTACATGTATACAGGGTGTCTACAGACTATCCGTATACGCGCGTTTGCCAGCCCCCGGTCCCTACTCCAACCCACCTGTCCAGGTCTTCAAGCCTTGGGTTGGGGCAGCTCAGGCACTGGTCCAGGCTGTACCCTTGGTGGCTACGGCGGTTAGGCTGCTTTGTGTATTGGCTATCCATAGTGGTGAGGTGGGGCGGAGTGGTTTCAGCGGTTTCGGTGCGATTCGAATCCGCACCCTGATGCCCGCAATCGTGATCACTTGTGTGTGCAGTGGTGGCCTTGGGAGGTGGCGAGTCTGGCTGCTGATGGTGTGGTTGTGACTGCTGTTTGGCTCCGTTGGGTAGTGGGTGTTTGTTCTGTAGTGGACGCTCCTCCTGGGAAAGAGGGATAGATTGGCGGGGCGGGGGTGGTTGGAGTTATGATGGCTGGTGCTGACGTGGTGGTGGCTCTTGCTCGTCGCTGTCTGTGGACGGGTGATTGTTCTTGGGAGGGTACCCACTAGTCTCCATCTTCGCCTGCCCAATGTGTTATTTACCCTACAAAATTCCTGTTTGTACCCGGTGCTGCATGTTTTGGTCCCTTCGTTCGTTCCCTTCGCCGCCTCTTCGAAGCCGACATGACATCCCTGCCTCACTGCAAACTGGCGATGCTGCAAACTGCACCGAACCCCCTTTCGGGGCGTGCACTCTACGGAATAGGTCTGGAGACCAGCCCCCACATCACATGGGGGGGCTCCAAAGTGGAGGGTCTGAAATTGGAGACGGCTCCACAAAGGCTGGGAGGGTACCGGATGCGACCAGGATACTAATTTACCTTAATGCCAGCCCCCTCTCCGTGCCCCTGCATTGGAAACCCGAGTTCAGTGCACTACCAAGGTCATGTAGGGCCACGGTCCTCAACACTGCCATTTGGTTGAGGTTCTCAAAGGGTTGGACCACACATGCGCACGTTTCACGTCCACAACCCCCACACCCCCACATCTACACTTCCACACCCACACTTCCGCTTTGTTTGTTCATTGTTTTGGGCCTGTGAGGCGGCTAGTGGAGGCCACGTGCATCTAAAGAAGCACAACAGATAGATGAAAGCCCCATGTGTGCACGTCAGCATGTGGGCATGGCTTGCAGTAAATTTGTGTGCCACGGGCACCCTTCTGCACTTCTGCAATCCCTCTGGCGCTTGTACCTGTCTATATAACATCTGACTCGTGAATTGCCCACACCATCGCTGTGCATGCGGCCGTGCCTTCATCTTTCGGATCAGCAGCCCTGGCCCTCGCAACCTCGAATTTCTGGCACATCTCATACCGGATGCACTTGAGCAGTCCTATTGCTGTACCGCTCAGCATGGGTTCGCTTCACACAATTTGAATGGGTGTGTAGCATTCCATGTGTCACAGTCGTCTTTTTTTCTTAGCCTTGATGGTGCAACCCCCGCCCTCTTCATCGAAACCCCTCCACCAGGACGGAAAAAACACATCATAGCACAGCATTGTAGCATAAACAGCGGCGGTAGGCATCGACGGCTTCTGTTGTCCAATGTCACAGCAATCTAAAGCAGATGCAAGAGGGGGTTCTGTTGTTTGCATCAGGGCGCTCCTTTATCACCCTCTTTTGTTTTTTGCACCGAGGAGCGCCTTTAGGAAACGCTCAAAAACAACCGCTCAACCGCACTCGGCCACACCCAACCGCCATCAATTCCTGTTCAACCCCACCCGCCATCGGTAACCGCCCCAATATGACTGAGTGTCGCCTTTTGTTTTAATTAGCTTATGCCCTGGTTTGTAGACACATGGAAATCCAAAGCATTTTGCATCCAAGAGGCATGCAGTCAGCAGTGACGTTCCATGAAAACACAAATAGACTTTGGGAAGGAGGTGCGGTTTTTGCCCAATAAAACGGGCGGGGATCTGAAGACTGGGCTCAATGCGCTGCCTGCCCAGCCCCCCACAGCCTTGCAACGTGTACATAGAGGACCGTACCGACCATACGAACACGAGCGATTTTTGAGGGCCTTTGTAATGACAGCGACAGTGATGGTCAGGTCACAATTGTGGAAGCGGTGATTGGCAGATTGCGATGGCAGGACCTGCGTGGGTGAATAAGCTTCAGCCTTGTGGCTGTAGCCCCACCTGCGTGGCTGATGGAAGCACCAGAAATTGGTTGCGTTGTTGACCTAGAAAAGGAACACACAAGCTCACGTGTACCAGCAGCAAAGGGTTGGGTTGTTGCAAAAAGGCACACAAATTGGAGTCAGCACTGTTACGAGATATGGGAATATGTCTTGTTGATAAGCAACGCCCCAAACTGGTCGGGTTTGTTGACCTCAAAAAAAGAACAGACATTGGGTAGGCACTACAAAGAGTGACGCAATGGTGTTTGATGGGCAGCTCCAAAAATGGCTGGGTTGTTGACCCAAAGAAATAAGGAACACACATCACAAAGCACACAGGCAAGAGGTACATGGCATTATAGCCCATCATTCTTGTTGTGTTGCACCATATGACAATGACAACCTGGCCACCGGACTAGTGTGCCAAACCCCCGTGCACCAAACTGGCATGGGAAGGATTGTGGGGCGAAGGTGCACACACGGGTGATAAGACGGGTTATTGACGGGAGTACACACCAACTACGCAGCTCCCACCCTATTTGGCCATAAGACTTTCAGTGCTACCCCCTCCCCTGTCCAGGGTACAGCAAAACGCCTACTTAGCATGTTAACATGTGCACCCATTTTACCTTAGACAAGTCGAACCTTGGACAAGAGGGCATGGGGTACAATGGAATGTCACATAAGTTGATTGCAAAATTGGTTAAGCGAAGTACAAGTACGTATACAGTCAGATGCCCACTTTCAAAGAACTGCCTTGACGACTCGGCATGGAACATTTCAAGTTAGTCTGAAAAAAAAAAGGAAGAAGTACAGATACATATACAAAAGTATAAATTCATCCATCTATATCTGGCCGCCCACCAGAGATGAATATAATACAGCCACAATTATTTTGGTGGGGCTGAGGACCCCTGAAATGACGAAATGACGGTTACAAAATTGCAATTTTCCACTGCTTTTTGCTTTGCAGGTATGCCTCACCGTTGCATGCATCATCCTCTAGCAGCAGCCAGTCCTGCAGTTCGTCAAGTGACTGAGGATAAGGCTGAAATAGAACACATTTTGGGAAAATGCGTCAAAAAGAACTTGTAAAACACTGTTCACATTGTTTTGTGGGTTGCAGCAATGACCTACGTCCAGTGCTTCATCTTGTGTCTCAGAGAGGAGGGACCCAGGGCTGTGACTGCACTGTATTTTGGTTGGCAGGCATTTCGTAATCGTCATTTCGTCATCCGGGGGGGGGGGGGGGCTGGCTGGGGGGGATGGCACCCCCCCCCATTATATTCATCCCTGCCGCCCACTTGAGGCTCCGCTTGGGGCACCATTGCACCATCCAGCAGGCTACTCCGCAGACTTCAACACTCCGACTGGGCAGAGACACACCCACATTGGCAACTTCTCTAATATATCGTGTTGTTGAGCCCAAACTCTTACATATTTGAATTCAGCACATCAAAATGCACGAATTTCCATCCCCCTTTTTCAGCATCGAAACGATATGTTGGAGCACCGGGCTGAGCACCGTGAAAACAGTGCACATTGTTGTTGGCAAAAAGGAGCAGCAGACAGTACATGCACTGTTCAAAACAAACATATCGTCAGTACAGCATGCACACCCGGGGGTTCTAAATAGCCCTCTTCAAGGGCTTTCCGAATATACCCACATACCCCCACCTACAGGACACTCAGTGGGCACAAACAAGGCAACAGTGCTAGCGACCCTGACCTGAAAAACGCTCTGTGTTCGCGTGTTTCTTGTATCACCGAGAGATATAGTGGATTCTCCATGCCCCATGGGCAGACAATGATTGATTGGTGCGTACTCTTTTGAGGTCATTTTTACCACATTCCCCAATTTTCCCATTCCATGGGAGTGGCCCTGGGTAGGAACTACTACATAGTTGCTTTCAGGAGCCTCGTTGTACTAATCTACCTCTCGGTGCAGGGTAGCATAAACCTGTAGGGAAACCCATGACCAGGCTTGTGGTGCCAAAGACACCAACGTGCATTTAAATACTTTTTGCGAGTGACCAGTGGATTTAGAGTCCAGGCACCAAAGGCTTGTGTGCACTCAAGTCCCCTTCCCTGCAAGCAGACCAAGGTGTCTGGGGTTATTTCGGGTGGGGGACTTTGGGAGCATGAGTAATATAGGATCTCTGTGATCCTTCTCGCACACCAGCTATGTATGTGGTGCCTATGTCAACGCTTGAGTGGCCTGGGCCGTCTCACAACTTCTTGTCCTTCCTTCCCACAATTGTTCCCTTTTCTTGCTAACAGGGCTTCCTCGTTTTCTTGTCACTCTCATATCCTTTGCTCCTAGAAGTTCTTCTTCTCACCCTTCGTTTGCTGGTAGCACAGTATTCAAGAGCAGACTCAGAGCATGGGTACCAGACTACCAGACCATCGTGTTGTGGTGACATATGATTGTGCACTTGTTGCACACATGTCACTGCTGTGTGCACAAACAGCACCATACCCAACCCTATCATTCACTTCTGCAAACCATGCGGAGAAAAGACAACCATTGAAGAAGATGCAGTTGAGGATGGATGTGTTTTTGTGCCCGCTTCGCCCTCTCCCAACACGGGTAGCCTATTTTCCGAAAAACATAGATGGGAAAGAATCGTGAAACGTGCACGATACATTTAGCGTTGGCGGAGAGCGAGAGACAGCTTCACATGCTTCTCGACAAGCAGAGTACCTAAAATATAGCATGGCTTTTCTCCATAGCTCAACTGGGTCCCCGGCGTCTTTCCCCTCATGATAAATGTTACTATGTATCTGTGACGGCTCTCGCTAGTGTGAAACGCCAAAAAGTTCAGCTCTAGTACTGAAAAACATGGTCTCCTACCCGAGCACTTAGAGCGTGTGAAAAATGCCACATACGGAGCATACATTCTATACTGGACATAGTGTTGCAACATTGTGTTGCGGAGACTGCCAAGGTGATCAATAAAATGATTCGCTCCATCCTTCAGTGGTGCATGTTGGTTTTGGTGGTTGGCAGGTGGGTGGTTGGGTGCCTCTTGGGTTCCACCCAAATGGGACTAGTGCTGTGCCTGCCTGCCAAAAATGGGTGTCTCCTTTCCCATTGTGCCACTCCTTCCGCCCCGTGGGTAAAAAAAGCCCTGGTCAGAAAGCGTTAGCCCCTCTTTCAACTGCCGTCAGCTTCTCTCCAGCCGCCGATTGTTGGTTCAGCAGCCGCCGTTTTTGCTAACACAGACCTTGGGGATGCGGGCTGCGTGTGGAAACTGGATTCCACCCCAGAAGGGAAATGGAGGCACGATGTAGGTGTTGCCCCTGCTATTAGTCAAGGAAATGACTGCGCGTTGCCCTGTCGGGTGTGGCGGGGATGGTCAGGGGTTGCCCGCGCTGCATGGAGCAGACCTCAGCCCAGCTCCCGCTTGTGCCCTGCTCAGCATTGGTCTTGCATGGTGTGTGATGGCCGATGAGCCCTCGCGTGGTAGCACACATGTAGCATACGTGGGGACGACCTCGGGGTCGAATGTGTTGGCAGCAAATCTTCATCCTGACGACTGTGACAGCGACGATGAGTGTGAGCGAACTCCGCCGATTGTGGATCCCGTGAGCACTGGAGAGGGGCTGGAGAGTGGCCCGCATGGAGGAAGCCGCCAGGAGCCTGCTGCTGACCGTGCTGCAAACAGCGACAGTCCTGCTGTTCCGGAGGTATTGGCGGCAGGGATGGTCGTCATTGCTGGATGGCTGTGCACAGGACCCAAATCCAGGATTTGAGTCCAGAAGCTTCAAGGCAATGAGCAGTGCTGTCTTGTTCTTTGTTCTTTTGCAACAACAACAACAACAACAACAACAACAACAACAACAACAACAACAACAACAACAACAACAACAACAACAACAACAACAACAACAACAACAACAACAACAACAACAACAACAACAACAACAACAACAACAACAACAACAACAACAACAACAACAACAACAACAACAACAACAACAACAACAACAACAACAACAACAACAACAACAAAACAACAACAACAACAACAACAACAACAAGCCCGGTTGTTGTCACCCGAACGGGGGCAGTGCACGCCTGGGCACCACACAAGAGCCACTAGGAGGCATAGCTTAGAACGTTGTGACCGCTTCCGTCTGCCCGAAACGGCCCACTGGCCGTTTGGTTCGCCAGACCTTCCACAAAGGCCTTCCCAACCACTAGTAACCGCTTTGGGAGCCACTTTTGAAAGCCGCTCTCAGCCTCGTTGCCCACTGAAGTGCATCCCTGGCGGTACCCTGTAGCCTATCACGACCTAGTTGATGCCTTGCTGTAGTCTGCCTCACTGTTGCTGGCCTCGTTTCTCACGCAAGGCCAGGGGAGCGCAACATACACTCAATTTGGCGCACACTGCCAGAGGTTTAGTGATCTGTGGAGCCTTCCACGGCTGCTAGCGCAAACACCAGCGTTGGGTTCTCGTACAAGTCACAGATTGCCATACGGTATGCAGTACAAGAGGCAGTGGCAGCGGCAGCCTTGTTGTTTGCTTTGGCTGGATTGTTGGACAGTCTACAAGCTTTCGGCCAGAGCTGTGGCCACCTAATAGTTACAATTTGTTACAGTCACCAACTGCTGCGCTAAGTCAGGACATGTGGGAAACCCCGGTATCTGTTTCTGCTTGAAGCAGCAGTGTGCTGAAGAGGACGCCTTTGCACGCGCTGTGCACGCATGCATTGCAAAGTTTTTGTACTTCCGGAAGTACCGAAACCCTATTTCAAGCCTTTCTGTGCTCTGGGTATACACCGGTGACATGAATTATGGGCAGATGAAGATGCCTCCTCAGAACATGATCACATTGATGGATTGTGTTTTGGTGCTTTTTTTTGTGCTTTCCGGAGGTCATGGCCTTCATGGGTATGCAATGGGGGTGCCAGAACCAAATGTGCACGCAGTGCACACCCGTCCCCTGAAAACTGCCCGAGTCCCGGAAAACGGCAGTCTGAGCAGGCAAGCGGTTCATGGCGGATTCGGGCCCTGTTACATCAACATTGGCGCAAACTCAGCCAGACCTTTTCCCGAACTGCTTTTTCCAACCACTCGTAACCGCTTTGGGAGCCACTTTTGAAACCCACTTTCCGCCTGCTTGCCCACTCAAGCGCGACCCTCGGGTGCGACGATTGGCGAGGACTATGAGCTGGACGGTGCTGCTCCTGCACCGCGGGCCTCCACGTTCCCGATTGTGTGGCCTTCTTCCTGTCGATCCGCTGCCTCAAGCGGCTGCCAGGCACACGATGTCCTGCAGGCGCAGCCCGTCGAGGGTGTCCAGCGCAAGACATCGAAGTTGCAGATGGACATGAAGGCATTTGAGGCCTCTGTGATGGAGTACAGCCAGAACATCAGGCGGCTGTCGGAGGAAGTGCATTCCCGGGTGTCACGGCACGACTCTCTGCTGGACGAGGTTAAGGCAATCTTGGGCGAGGTGTTGCCCTATTTTGGCCCTACTCCGTACCCTGCTCCTTCCCTGCTCACACACACCCAAGCGTGCGCAAGTCGCCGCGCAGCAGGAGGGGCGCCCCCCCCCCTCAAAAGGAATCTACTGGTCGTCAGCTGCGGCTCGGAACACCACTCTGCGCTGGTCTGGCAGGAGCAGCTCCGGCAGGACTCCGCAATGATGTCAGGGCTGTCAGTGACGCACCCCTCAGACGCAATACACACACAACACCTTCAGGGACCGCCCACACATCACTCCCTCCGCAGACATCAAGCCTTGTCGCCACACGCTGCCGCTGTGGCCTCAACATACGTCCGCGGATAGAGTCGCACGCAACCTGACCCCCCCACGCAGCGGGTCCTACATCCTAAGCGCCGTGGGAATATGATGGAAGCCTCCCACATGTCCCCGGCAAGGGACGTAACACACTCTGGCTTGCCATCTACCGCCTCCTTCGTGTGACCCAGATAGCCCCACCCAGTACTAGCCGTTCAAGGTGCATGATGATGATGGCTGTGGTGCAACCTGCTTCGTGCCCTGTCGTACATTCTAGTGTTAGCATGAGTCCCCAGACACACACGCACACTTGACAAATATGGTGGTGCAACACGCTGGCCGACGCAACGATGATCTGATGTAGTGATCTTGTGCTGTCTACTGCTGCAGGAACCACAATGCTGAGGCTCAATAATTGGGAAAGACGGTGCGACGCACATGAGGCAGTTCGCCAAAAGACAAAAGCAAGAGGTACCAGAACGCAAAGCACCCTGCAGAGTGTCCTTCTGCCCCCCAAGCCCCTTTAACTCCCCAGAAAACAACAACAACAAAACAACAACACAGACACAGACGAGGCCGTCAACAGCGAGCCCAGCGAGGAAAACAGCGCCCCGCTAGAGCTGCCCCACACAACACGTGGGCGACTGCACAGAGGCTACTGTGCCTGCCTTTGCTGTGCGTCCGGAGAAGAGACAGACACGAACCTTAGGACACTTATGTGGCACCGAGTGAATCGCTTCTGGTCAGCAACTGAAGTAGATGGCTCTGCTAGACACAGGAGGCTCTACCCGAGGCTCCGTCCGCACTGTCTATGTGTGAACTTTTCTGTCGATCGATGCCCACCTGTGTGTTTGTCGTTTGATCTCGATTGTCTGTCTGTCTGTTTGTTTGTCTATTGTTTTTGGCGCCAGGTCGAATGTACTAAAGGTCATCATATGCAGAGTCACATCTAGATTGTGATCGGGGGCTTCCGCTCACAACAACTGTGCTCGTCTGGGGCAAAGGACAACTGCTACTGAGCGGACTCTAAAACGAGCCCATATCTGAACAAAACAAAAAGTAAAATACTTGGATTGTTTTTGTTCAAAGTAGCCCCCTGTCCCTCCAATTCCACATCACATATATGTCTTTGCAGGTGCAGCAGCGCAGGGATGACGTGCAGAAGGCCGAGAAGGATTACGATGAGGCCAAGAAGAAGCAGCGGCAGGTTTGTGGCATCTCCCGAGCCGTCGCTGGCTCCAGAGAGGGCAAGGTTCATTCAGGAGTCACTGGGTCCATCATCCGTAAATACGTTTATATGGTGACTGCACCATCCCAAAGCAACAGCGATGCCACTTGCCAGAGCGCGGAAGTGCTTCAGCAGAGCGCTGCACAGAGAGCTGAAGGATACTACGCAGGGCACTGACAGAGAGAGCTGGAGGGGACGATGCAGGGCGTTTTGCTTTTTGTTTTCGGGCATCGAGGCGAGACGTTCTGTGCCAAAATTGGAATCGGGGGTCACGCAGGGCCGCGCACTGCAAGTGTACAAGGCACATTCCTCCATTGACAGTCCTTCACTAAGAGGAGCCATTTCAGTAGTGCCCCTACGACCCTTTTGTGGGGCCAGGGCTGCCTCGTCTCAGGGGCTGTGCTGTGCAGATGTGGGTACCATGCCCCACTCCATTCCGCCCCATCCAAGGGACGGGGGAAAGGGGCTGGAAAAGGGGCTGTTGGGGTGCCCCCGCCCCTCCCCGAAGAGTACACGGGGCCCCGTGTTGGACAATGAGACGGAACCGGTGTTCGAACACGCTCTGCTGACGGCGTTCGCCCCCGCACACGGCCTGCTGCTTCCCACTGCAGCAGACAGCTGCAATGGCTGCGGAGGCGGGCAGCAGCGTCCAGCAGTCAGCAGCAGCGTCCGCCATCGTCTTCTTCGCCTGCAGCACATAGACAAGCCCAACACTGTGGCCCCCACTGCATTGAGCAGAAAGCAAACTGCTGCACTCCGGTCCAACAGGCTTGTTCCTGTTGAGTGCTGAGGGTTAAGCACCGCCGCTGATCACCCCAGCATGGGGACAGCTGCATTGAGGCTGAGGTGTCCACCAGTTTTCCTCAGCGGCTACGCTCACGGACGGGCTTTCTGGTCGAAAGCGGTCCCATTGGCACGTTCAGCTCCAAATCTCCGCCCGGATTTGTGGTTGACAACGGGGAACGCAAATCCAATAGCAAACAGGGGGTTCGGCTCGGAAGTTGGGTTATGGTCCAAAAGAGCAGGCTTGGAGTTCGTGTGTGTGCCAGAAATTTCAAGCTGTGAATCTTAATGATCCCAAACTCTACATTTGTAAATCCAATGTACATCCCAAACTCCAAATGTGTGGATCCTGTGTGGACGTGGTGTACTGTGCTACAACCGACTACAGACACACATTGTTGCAGTTTTAGTGTAGTTACCAATGTTCTTGCCCATCACAGAGTAGCATACCTGCCATCTCAACATATTGCGTGTTGTTGACGTCTGCTGAGCTGCCTTCGAAGGTGAGGGTGAGGGGCGGGGGCTCAAGCGAAGAGTGACCAGTGCTGTGGTACGCCTCAATCATAAATGAATGCAAAAGGTAAAAGTAAAGTAGACAGTAGGCCTCTCGGGAGGATGCACAAATGGCCACTGGGGGAGAACACACATATGCAACAGACGTAAAAACACCAAGAGAACACTATGACTGCTTAGATATGCCCCTGTACATACATTGCACAGCGCACATACAGCATGTGCTCCACCCCTTGCACATACATAGACTTTAGCACACGCACACACACACACACACACACACGGGCAAAGACACGAAACACGTAAACGGGCATGAATCCCTGCGTGCAGCTTTGAGAAACACCCCCCAAAGCGCACGGGGTAAGTCCATCTATTCTGGTCAACGTCATCAGACAATATAGTGGAGAAGAAAGCGACACGAGCCATTTCTACTGCGTTTGTACACATAAATCAAAGTGAGCTGATGCATCCGGATACTTGAGGCGCCGCCTGTGACCCGGGTCTGGGGTCTCTGATGGCCAGACCCCTGTGCAGTTTTGTGGCACGTAATGACGAGCGCTAGTGGGAAGCAGGAGGGTCTAACAGGATCAGGCCTCTTCTGAACGCAGTGGGGACCCAACGGGAGCGGTCACACTAACTCCAAGTCTGCTGAGGGCCCCTGATCCCGTGCCTTTGCCCTGTGGCCTTCAGGCTGAACTGGACATCACCCTCTCGCTTTCGCTGCCGCGGCTGCGCCTCATCCACGACCCCACGGCCTCCGCCGCACCGAGTCCTCTGGGTCCCGAGGGCGAGCGCGTCGTTTCGGGCCTGCGCGCTCAAAATTTCGCGGTGGTGGACGCGTACGTGCCCCCCGCCACCACCGCAGCGATCCGGGAGTCCGTCGTGGGGATGCACAGCGGTGGGCTGCTGCGCGAGGGCCGCACGGGGGGAGGCCGGGCCGGCAAACAGGTGTGCCACACGCGATGGTGCTCACCAACATCATCACCGTCACCTACGGCTGTTGTGCAACGAGATTTTGTTTATCACTTTCAGCTCTTTGGGCGGCAGTTACCCGCCAACCGTCGGCTCTTGACGGCCGATCGCTGGCGGTTATCCTTGAGCACTGACCGCGGGTGCAGGTTCATGTGTTTTCCCTCCGCCGGTGACAAACTTCAGATGAATGTATCGCCGGATAATTTGGGACTGTGCTGTGCGTCGTGCCTCGTTGCCTTCCCCGTGGCGTTGTCCGCGTCTGTTGGGTCAAGTGTAAAGGTACGAGATTTTCTTTATTGCGGTAACAACACCAGCACCAGCACCGGCACCCCCCCCCCCTTCCTTCCCTCGTCCCCAGTGCCCTCCTGCGTGTCCTCTGCGCGCGCCCTCGTCATCGTGCATGGCCACCAACGCAGGAGACGTTCCAAGGCCTCCGCAGCGACATCATCCGCTGGGTCAACGATCTGGAGCAGTATCCCCCTCTTGAGGCGTACATCACGGAGTTGGACGAGTTCCTCAGGCCCGTGTGCCATGCCCTGCCGGAGCTTCGAAGTGAGTACATTGAACGGGGCGATGTCATGGTCTCTGGGGCATTGCTTGTGGTTTGGCATGGCTTGGGCACGGGGGGCGGTTGTTCCGTGCAGGGCCGGACCATGACCCCCTCCGGACCCCAAACGCTACGCCCATGGGGAGGACAGGCCATTGCTGAGTGGCTGGTTGATAATACACCGGGGGGGGGACGGGGTCTGAGGGTGGGTGGGTGGGTTTGTCTGGTTTTCCCGCGGTTTTGGGAAAAGTGCAGGTACCCCCCCCCCTGGGGGGTGGTGTCAGCTCTTTTTAGTGGGGGGTGGGTTGCTGGGCTTGGCTACTTGTCCGGAGTGGCGTGGCGGCCCTCCTCCGTACTACAGCTCAAGGGCCTTCATTCTTTGCAGGTGTCTTTATGTCTGTGGGCAAGGTTGGCGGTAGGCCAAGCTCTGTGAGCCCCCCCCCCCCCGTATCACTAAGCAATGGCCAAGGGGAGGAGCATGTTTTTCAGTAGGTCTATGTCTTGCACTGCTCATTCGCCGGAATGGCCTGGTTTGGTTTCACTCGTCCAGCCCCAAGGCTGCCCTAGCCATGCCCCTCAGGCCCCAGAGCCGCGGCCTCGAGTGTGTCGCATGGGCGCTCCCCGGACATGCCGTCCCCCACGCCCGCAGAAAGCGGCGGGACACGGCTCCTCCACGTGCCTGTGGTCGGTGAACAGGGAACGATTTCTTACCGCCCCTCCTTCGGTGTGTATCAAAATGCTCGGAATTTGACGGGGGAAAATGCCGAAAAAGGCGGACCCACCCACCCCATCCGGACCCCGGGCTCACGTCGCGGGTGTCTGGGTCCAGAACTGAACTGAAACATCGCCCGTGGGCTTTGGGGGACTGGGTCTGCGCTGGGGGGTCGTTCGGGTGGCACCAGCCGGGGCTGCTCAGGGTGCAGCAGGACGGTTTTAAGGGCCAGGGTTTGCGATTTTCGGACACGAGGAGGGGGATGGCAAAACCGTGGACCCCCAGCCGCCTCCCGGTAGCCCAAGCGGCACCCGTACTCAGCCTTACTTAGCCCCCCGCCCGGTACGGGAATCCTGGACAACCGCCAGCGGCCCCGGGCTGACTAAATCCGATCACCGTCCACTCCTCCTCGATTCATTGTGGACGCTATCGCAGAACCGCGAACCCCCGTCGGTGAAGCGCCAACCGCCGTCCGTACCGTGAACCATCCTCGTTTGCCCTGCCTGTCGCACAGGTGGCGTGCTACCCCGGGGATGGCACGCACTACGTCCGCCACGTCGACAACCCCGACCACAACAGTCGCGTTCTGACCACGCTCCTCTACCTCAACCCGGACTGGACGCCCGCGGCGGGGGGTCTCCTGCGCATCCACCGCGACGCCACGCTGGACGACGACGGCAGCGCCGGCGCCGCCCCGAAGCCAAGTGGTGAGGCCGCGGCTGCAACTTCCATCGACGTGGAGCCCTTCGGCGGGCGCCTCGTGGTGTTCTTTTCCGATAAGCGCGTGCCCCACGAGGTCCTGCCCGCGTGGCAGCCGCGCTACACTGTGACCGTCTGGTATCAGCTGAGCCGTGAGAAACTCGATGCGCATCTGCAGGAGGGGCCTCCGGACCCGAAGTAGGTCCCGGTACCCCCTCCTCCCCCCTTCCGTCTGCCTCGTGGTGGGGGCTGCGGCGCCGAAGCGGAAGGGGCTGTGGGCAACTGAGGCGTGTGCGAGGGACTCTGTCGAATGGACGGACGATGTCACGATGGCTGAGCGGTCATAGCGCATGGCGTCCTATCCGGAGGTCGCCGGTTCGATCCCCCGGTGAGGGATACGCAGGACCGCGCTCCTCCCGGGCGCCGGGGTGTCCGTGACCCCCGAGGCGGATGGGACGCTGCGGGGGATAACGGAGGACATTGTACCGGCGTCCGGGGGTCCCCTGGGCGACCTCGATCGAGCGCACGGCGATTGTGTGGTGCTCCTGCGTTCCGGTGGCTGCGGTTGCCCGACGTGAGGCAGGAGAAGGCTTTGCATGTGCCCTCTGCAAGTGGGCCGTCTCCTGCGATCCCTGCGTCAGTGAGAAGCGCCCGTGACAATGCCACCGATAATGAGGACGAGGGGGGGGGGGATTTGAGGCCCGAGTCGTGCTGCCCCTCTGACCCGGTCTCGATTTCTCAAGTGATTTGGGGCACTGTGCTCGGGCGTCATGCCCAACCCCCTCCTCCCGAGCCCTCCGCTCACGCCGCGGGTGTTGGGGTCCAGAACTCAACGGAACTTCGTACCATCGCTGATGATGCGGGTCCCGGTGTGGGAGGGGGATGCTGAACGAGGGACCGTTGCCTGAAGCACCGCTGGTGTCGCTTTGTCAGGGGCGTGGCGCACGGCGGGGCCGTTCCTTCACGATACCCGGGGGCTGCGGAGCGTTTCTGCTCACAAAAGAATTGCATGGAGATGATGGGAACGGGTGAACAACGGGTGGTTTGCCCATGGCCGCCACCGCGCCCTCGTGGTTTGAAGGGTGAGGGTTCCATTGCGTGGGAGCCATACCGGGTCCATCCCTCTACACCCCCCCCCCATTGTACAACCTTCCATCCGCCACCCGCAGCCCTCCTCTGCAGCAGCCCCCCCCCCCCCCCCTCTTCGGGTGTTGAGGCAGCGAATCTAGTTCTCCAGCGTGACCAATGTACTGAGCTCTGACCCACACTGCC
This sequence comes from Eutreptiella sp. 'Long Island Sound 2002', assembly GCA_964036045.1. Taxonomy (NCBI): domain Eukaryota; phylum Euglenozoa; class Euglenophyceae; order Eutreptiales; family Eutreptiaceae; genus Eutreptiella; species Eutreptiella sp. 'Long Island Sound 2002'. The sequence continues at coordinate 17,090,994 of OZ038387.1, read as the reverse complement.
CCTACGGCATCTCCCGTGGTGCAGTTTTGGGGGATGGTGGTTTTGTGGTTGGAATTGCCTGGGACAAGGCTTCGTGAGAGCTGTAGCGCCCGGGGCAGCAGTGTGACTACCGTCCAGCGGAGTGTCCGGCGGTGCATTGTGGTGCTTGTTGCCACTGCCCTCGCCTGCCCTCAAGGGGCTGGGGTGAGGGGCATCCTGTGGACTTCGTCCCGTCTGTCAGCGCTCGACGTGCGGCGCGCGCACTGCCCTGTTCACGCGCGGGAATATGGCAGTCGCCTTTGGAACCCGAACGCTGCGCTTGTGCGAGGGGCCGGGGCGGAGTCGCCGCCCAAGCGCGTTTTGGTTGACACCCAAATTTCGTGAACTGCCCTATTTTGCCAAGGCACAGGCGTGGGCATGCGCACAGGCAAGGGCCGGTCAGCCGGCCCCCTATCCGCTCGATGCCGTGCACGTGCCCACGGGCCCCAGAGGAACGGGGGCTGGAGGCGTGCCGCGTGTTGCCGGCCTCCGTCCGTCAGACGTGTGGTCTGGAGATCAGCATTCGGGCCTGCCAGCGGGCGGTCTCGTTCGTCCGGTGGGTGAAGGCGCCGGTGGTCCACCTGCGACCCGTTCGTGCCGTCCTCTTGTCACCGATCGCTATGCACGGACCACCGCCCCTGTCCGGACCTGAAGAGGGCAGCCACGGCAGGCGTTGGGCTCATGGCCGAGGGCACGTGAGAATTCCAGTGCACCAGATCAGACCGTGGGGACGACGTCGGAGGCAGCAGCGCGAACGAGGGGTCACTTCATCGATTAGGGGGGTCAACACAAATCCGGTTCACGCCCCAAATCAATGCATTGGCCCAGCATTCGTTGATGTTGACGAACGGTGGGGGGGGCGGGTTGGGGACCCTGCAGCCCCCTTTTGCGTGAATGAGAGTGAATGGGTGCGTGAGCGCCTGCGTGTGGGAGTGTGGGCATTGGCTTTACCTTCTTAAAGAATTGAAAAATGGTCCGGATTTGGGACGGGTGGTGACAATGAAGGGCATTCTCTACAACACCACAAACATCACACCATATCAGCACATCAGCAAACCAGCATATCAGTCCAAGACACAAATCCAAAATGCGTTTTGGTCCATCAAGCTGCCCTGCGCTGGTCACACCTACATAGGACAGTGCACAAAGGCAGGCTGAGTGACCACCCACAATGATCAAGTAACATTTGTAAAACATGTTGCACACGCTCTTGTTGTGTTTTTCACCCCTGGCTCACTCCATTTGTTCCCTAGGAGGTGGGGGGCTCCACGGGCCAAGTTCCAAGGGCTGGTGCACAGGCAGTTTACAGCCTCAATAGCTGGAAAATCGAAATTTCAAAACAATTCTTTTGATATTGTGAAGACCCACAATGATAAAAAAAACAGTTGTCAAGCATGTGTTACCCCCTGTTTGAGTTTTTCACCCCGTTGCCATTGCTTTGGGGAGGCGGGTGGGGTCTAGGAGCAAAGAGCCGGTATCTGTACCGGTGCCGATCTGCCCTATCCCACTGGAATATGCCTCTTTCAGTGCAAACAGTGACTTCCTGGGTTTCACCCTGGGCAGGGCTAGAGGCTGCAAAACATGCCCTTGCATCCTACCCTGGGTATACTGTGGAGCACCTGGCATGGCGCGGCTACCTGGCCCGCAGGCTCAGAACCAGCCTGCTTGCTTTGTGTGGTGATGCGTGCAGTGGCTTCTATGGGTGGCATATTGTATTGCTTTGCTCTCCAGGTTTTCATGATGATGAATGTGCTTCCCTCTCCAACCTCCATACTCTGAACTACCCCACCCAGGAAGGAGGGGTATTTGTACAATTTTTTGGCTAATGGGTTTGCTCTTCTTAGGGGCCATTTGGGAGGGGTCAAAATCAGGACATTCCGGGTGTACTCACCGCAAAAGTAGGGCGCAGTGCAAGCACCCCCTCTGTCACAACGTCTCCAATTCCAATCCTCCAGTGTACCATGAGTCCCTGAGGCCACAAAAAAGGAAACCCGTGCTTGTGTTAACAAAAATAACCAGAAGCTACATAAGCGGCCATCCCAGAAGGGCTCGAACAAGCCCCGCAGACTTTGGAACCGAAAATTTCTCTGGCTCCAAAATCAAAAATTACTCAAATCATGTGGGGGTTCAAAACACCGAGCCCCCCCCCCCCCCCTCAGCCCCATATTTGGGAACCCAGGCCTACCAGGGAGTTTTTCCTTCCGGCCCGAAACTTGGGAACCCCCTACTTTGAAAGCGGTGATCAAGAAACCAAAGGTTCAAGCCCCCTCCGCCATCCCCCTCAAAACAATACTGGCATCTTCCGAACCAATATACTCCCAAACTGCTGGAGTTGCTTTGTCACAGCCGGTTTGATCTGAAAACATCGCTAGTGATGTGATTTTTGTGGTAGGCCACCTGAGACAAATTTTTCCTTCTGGCACCTTCAGCACCAATGGTCCTGTCGGCCAAAATCTGTCCCAGCTCTGTGACAATCTCTTTCAAAACCTGGGGGGCTGTGGGGGGTCGCATTCAAGGACCCCCCCCCCCCCAGGGGCCCTGGGCGGGGGAAACGCCGGGTGGCGGCTCCTCCAATTAGGGTGGCGTGCTTTGGCCCGCATCATTGGGCGGTATTGCACAAAGCACGCGCGGTCGTGGGTGCCTGTCCGGCATTCGTAGGGCATCCAATGCTGTGTCTGCTCGAAGATCGGACTTCTCCGGTGGGGACAGGGCCCAACAGGACCAGGAGGGTGTACAATACGGTTTACTCACACGGTGCACACCACAGCACCGTACCAGAGACTCATGTGATGGGGTAGTGGCGGGATTGTTGTTGTTTGGTACCACCGGTCCCCCGCGTTCCCACCCGATGCGCGAGATCTCAATCGTCACCCATCTGCCTCCCTTTCTTGCTTTCTGCAGGTGGAGAGCTGTGCGCAAATGTAGCCATGCCCCGCCAACAAACGTGACCTGTTTGCCACGCGAGACCGAAGCAGAAGCACGCCGGAGGGCGGCGCCATGTCAAAATAGGGCCTTTGGAGGCTGCGGTGTTGAGGCAGGCCCGGGCTGTTGTCATGCAGCACCGCACACAATTCGCATGCCGCATGTACAGTACAATGCCGCGCTGTCCCGGGGGGCACTGCAGGAGAAGTGCGAACACAAATAGCTCGTTCTCTGCGGCACCACAAAAACCGGTTGTGGTCCGGCATTCAACCGACACCGACTGGCCACCCCCACGCACTCATTCACTCATTCGCTCATTCACTCACTCATTGACCCATTCACTCACTCACTGACGCACTCACTCATTCACTGACTCACGCCCTCACGCACTCGCTCCCTCACTCACGCACTCGCTCCCTCACTCACTCACTAACTCAAAGGAGAGGACTGACAGTGGTGCACAACCGTTGTGACCCTTTTCGAATGTTAGGGAGCTGCCCTGTGTCTGTCCTCAGCGACCGTGTTCCCCCAGAATGGCCGAAGGCAGTGACGATCATAAGTTGGGGTGGGTGCACGGAATGGCGCTGGTGGTCGGTAGTATCGTGGGTAGCGGCCTCTTCGTGTCCCCTGGCGACGTCTTTGCCATGTGTGGGAGCGTGGGCTATGGCCTGGTAGTCTGGACGCTGGCGGGGCTGTTGTGCCTCATCGGTGGGCTGTGCTACGCGGAGCTGGGCTGCGCGGTGGAGCGATCCGGCGGTGAGTACGCCATTTTCGTCGAGCTCTTGGGCCGACCCTTCGGGTTCGCCTTCGCATGGGTGTCTTTCTGGGTTCAGGTCTTCCCGTGCCCCCCCCGGGGGATCAGGGGGCGGGGCACCAGGGGCGGGCTGGCAGGATCCACCACGGCCATTGGTGTGGGGTCGCGCCTTCACCCCACCCCCTTGACCATCGAGCAGGACCGTGCGCGTGTCCACAAAAACACACACATTCTCTGACATCTCAGGCCATCGGTGCTGCAATCAACATGACAAGTGGAATTGCTTTGGCCTAAAAAGGCCACCAATCCACGTTATTCCCTCCCACACGACCGGTGGGTGGGTCTGTGGTGTGGCAACCAGAATGACATGCGCATGCTCTTGCTTGGGGAATGAGCGTATGAGTTCAAGTTGGTAGAATCCTTTGTACTCAGGAAAATACCCATGATCCCTTGAGCCCGTTGCCCTTCTTTTGCTCCCCTCCGGCACTTTGAGCTGGGACGAAACGTGTAATTTAATTGAAAGCTGCAAGCCCATCTGTACACAAAGCCCGACACAACCCTGCATACATGCAATCAAGGATACCCGTCATTCTTGCCTCCAAGCATCCCATTGTTTCTTGACAAGGTCGGCTGCGTTTTCCTCAATTCTCCCTGGAATCGCGCGTTGTGGGTGCGATGTGCAAGACCGTCCCATAGGGTCGTCAGACGTGTGTGTGTGTGGGAGGGGGGGGGGGGGGTGAGCTGATTTGAGGGCCAGGGTGAACAGCAGTTCCAACGTGTGTGAAGGGGCTACCATGGCATTCACCTGGTGACACCCATGACCACAAGTGAGACACATCCTGGCGCCATGATGGGCCAGAGCTGGTGCCCACCCTGGGTACGGGGCCGGCTGGGTGTGCTGTCTTATCCTCATTCTCCTCATGCCCCTGTGCCTGTCGCGCTCACACTCCAACACACTCGCGCGCATGTGTGTGTGTGTGTGTGTGTGTTTGTGTGTGTGTGTGTGTGTGTGTGACGATAGTCATGCGCGCGCATATGTCCTTTGCGTAACGTAGCTTGACGAGACAAGAATGCCATGGCACACTCAGAACACCTGCTTTGTCATGCATATGTGTGCCTGTCGCGCTCGCACCCCAACATGCGCGCACGTGTGTGCATACGGTCGCGCGTGCGCGCGCATGCATGCGTGTGTGTGTGTGCGTGTGATATAGTACGAAATTTCCACTTTTGCGATTGAATTCCTTGTATAGTGAGCAGGGCTTATTCTTTCTACCACTATTATAAGTCCTGTGACGGAAATGTATGCGATGCATGTTGAGCATCCAGATCTCACGAGCGGTACAAGACACTATTTTGTTTACCCATGTGCTGGAGTGTACCGTGTTGCAGGATTGTACACGGTATTTCCCATACCGTACCTACCCTGTAATTTCCATAGCCGGCGGGCTTAGCCACATGGGTTAGTGGCACATGGCTGTCAAGCCGCCCCCCCCCTCCCCGCTACAAACTGGAACCAGACTACAAACAACCAACTGCAGCAGCGAGGCTCGCAGTTTGGGGAGGCTTCCAATTGAACGTTCTGGATGAAATCGGTCAATTCAGTGAGTGTGGTTCATGGCCCCCTGCAAATTGATCTGCAGTGTTTTTCATCCAATTTTGCACATTGCTTACAGCGGCACCCATGCAATCACTGAGGAAACAAACAAACCACTCGCTCCTTGGCCCCCGTTGATTGCGCCACCCTGCAACAAAAAATGCCCGCCACTGATCTGAGCTATGAAGGCGTTAAATGATTTCCTACAAGTCCAGCTTCTCTAGGATGCCCTCGAAGACCTCTCCTCTCACCTCTCCATTCCTGGAAAGGTTATCAACAGAATCATTGTACCCAATTTCACACTTGTTCAAAAGACCACCCCGTCAGGGTAGCATTTGTGTCTGGCAAAGGCGAGGCTTCGTATAGACCCGCAAGGATAGTGCGCACAAACCCAGACATTGTGCATCACCTTTTTGAACGCTATGCCTGTGCATTCGGCACCACGGCCTCACACCCTTTATGTGCCTGTGACAGTGTCTCTGCCTGCTCACCGTGGTCTGTGTCTAGCTAGAGACATGCTGCCTTATTCCCGGTCTCAGTGACATTCTTTGACGGTACCGTGGCGTGTCTGAATGAGTCACCACCTGATCCGGACCATGCGGACGGCTGTGTTAAACAGGGTCAGCCTGTCGGAGGTTCTGTCCACACCGTTCTGTTCCCGCTGCTGCATCACTCCTGTCTTTTGCGGCACGGCATATCTGATCCGTCTCCGGACCTTCAACAAGTACACCCGTTGCTCATATTGCTTGTGTGTGTGCGCACGCGCCTGCCCGCCTGCCCACGTGTGTGTGTGTGTGTGTGTGTGTGTGTGTGCGTGTGTGTGTGCGTGCGTGCGTGTGTGCGTGTGTGTGTGTTTTGTTGCTTTGGTGAAGAGTTGGTGACCAGTGCTCGCAGTGCCGTGCTGTGCCACGGTTTACATGATGGTCCACACTGAGTTACGCTTCTGGCCTTCACGACGTGTGTCTGCAAGTGTGAATGGGGGTGCATGCCCTGGCAGGGTTGGTGAAGTGGGTACCAGAAATGGACGCTTGCCCAGTGTTCGAAGGGGAAGGGCAGTTGCCATGAAAAGGGGCCGGCTGGGGCACTGTCTCCTTCGGTAGGCGCCGGCCGCGATGGGGCTCCTTGGCATCACGTTTGCACGGTACGTCTCCGTTGTGGTGTTCCCCCGCATGGACGACTCCGCCGATATCGACAGCGACTGGCGTGTGAAGGGCGTGGCCATTGCTGCCATCGTGACAGTGGCCTTCTCCAACAGCTTCGGTCTTAAGGGCGGCGCCATGCTCAATACTGTGCTTACGGGGCTGAAGTTGGTGGCCGTGACTGGAGTGATCATTCTGGGCCTGTCGCAGGTCGAGACTGGGGCGCATCATTTTGAAGAAGCCTTTGAGGTGTGTGATGCACCATCATGGGCCAAGTGCTTTCGTGTCGTGTCTCAAGAAGCATTCCGGAAATCTTGTCGTACGTCATGCGTGTAGCATCACACATTGTCTGGATCGCAACGCACGCCTCGGGTACGGCGACACACCTCCCAGGTATCGCATCACACAACCTGTGTCAGAAATCATGGGTATTGCATGCCACATCCCGGGCATCACACTACACTAACGGCACATAGCACTGCACTTCGCAGGTATCGCAGCGACATCTCGGGTATTGCATCCCATCAAACCTCCTCAGTATCGCATCACATATCCTCAGAATCGCATCACTCACCCGAGGGATCGCACTACCCATCGCGGGTATCGCATTGCACAGACCCATCAGAACAAAACCCCGGCGCACTTTCCTGGTGCGCTGAATACCGCACGTGCTCCCCCTTTATTTTGCGCGCAATGTACTCCCCAACACAACTTCTCCGTACACCAGCCCCCAGCCCCGCCGTCCAATACAAAAGTAGGGCTGTTGCAATGGCGATATGCAGTGTAAAGAACGCACTGCGCATGCACACAGGCACGCTTTTGGAGCTTGAGTCGATGAAACGATGTCGCTCTGCTTAACCATCCTGATTGCCAAAAAAAATATACCAAACCTGCAAAATGGATTTAAAATTTTTGTCACGGATTTGCGGTCAGTATCGGGATGCGCGACGCCATACCTGGGGTGTGTGCTATTGTGGCTGGGAACACATTTTTCCAGAAAATGGACATGAATAGAGCAAGCGAATTTTTTAAGGATTGGGACAGAAGTAATACCCACATCATGTGTGGAAATATGGTGGTACTATAATATAATCTTTTTCTGCGGATGCACACCCCGGTAGCAGTCAGAACCCTGTTGTTGAAGGTGGGCTTCCGTGCACTGATTCTTATTGCGGCCCTTTCAGGTCAACACCACCATCCACACTGGGGGAACCCCGGGCCTCATCGGTCTGGCAGTGATCGCCGCGCTCTGGTCGTATGATGGCTGGAACACCCTGAACTACCTCACTGCGTCCTTGGACCGGCCCAGCGTCAACCTCCCGCGCTGCATCGTGTGGGGGATGCTGATGGTCATCGCCATCACCGTCCTGACAAACGTGGCGTTTCTGCTCATTCTACCGCCAGACGTGGTCGCCAGCAGCAAGGCCCTTGCCATCGCAGCGGGGGAGAAGGTGCTGGGCAGGTACGCACGCTCTTCTGGGGCTCATGCACAGCCCGAACTGGGGGGCGCACGCTTTGGGCAGTCTCTCCTCCTGGGCGACGCCTGCTGTGGCCCCATCCGTCCGTTCACCTGCACTGCTGCCCTGTCTCTCCCCAGAACAGCAGCTTCCTTCTTCGGATGAGTCCCTCTGGGATCAGTGCATAGGGCGCCGCGCCCCTTCACCTTCAAGAAGGGGGGCCGAAGGGCGACACTGCTGGGCTCTAGGCTGTGGGCCGAGGAGCTGTCTTGCAAAGAAGGAAGGGCGTCCCCGGGGGTGGGGGGGAGGGGGGGGCAATCAAACGTCTAACTAACGTGTAGTCTGGTAGTCATGTCGGATTCTATGCCCTCCACTTCTCCTTGTGAGCCCAACTCTGATGACGGACACAACACCCCGCCCCAGTGCAAAGTATGTGGCAAGGGGAAAGGTGGTGCTGGTGCAAAGTATTGCACCATGAGCCCTTGGAAGCAGAAGGAACAGTTCCTTGGTCGTTCGCTGAGTGTCTGCACCAATGATCTTGGTATTGAAGCGCTATGGTGTGATGCATGTGGATGCCCCGTGAGCCACAAGACGAAGAGCACGGTCCAAGGTCATTGTCAGGGGTTTGGGGGGGCATACACCATTACAAGAAAACCGCATTTTCCGTCGCATTTTTGGCCTAATTTTCGGCATTTTCTCCGCATTTTTCTGCATTTTTTTGCAAATGTCGGCAACTGCATCCCCCCCCCCCTGGGCTGGGCTGTGATGTGTCCACCCGACAAGCGTGGTCCCACTGTGTCATCGCAGCTAGTGAATTAGCGCACGGGCGTGCGAGAGGCCTGCTATGTTATGTTGGAAAGCAGCATATGTGCATGCGAGGGGCCTTGCTGCGTCGTCCCAGTTGGTGGAGGGTGAAGCATCCTGTGCGTCTGTGAGGGTCCCTGCAACATTGTCCTACAGGCCTGCAAAAGGCCCTGCGATGTCATTGCGGCTGGTGCACCAGCATTGGATCGTTAGGCGGCTGTCGCATGCTCTTTGGCAACACAGTTCCCCTGCGCCCCCCTTCCACCCAGTTTCCACGCACCATGGCCTTCTGTGTGAGTACTGTCCCAGGCCACATCGTGGGGGAGGACAACGAGACAGGAAAGGCCCCCACACTGTTTCCGAATCGTGTTTGCTGCCACCCACAGGGCACTCCTTTATCACTGAGTCTTTCCTTTTTTCTTCTTTGGCCGCCTCGTTTAGCGTCCAAAACAGCCCCTCAGCCGCCGTCCGTTACCCTGAAAAACGCCGTCAGCCACCGCCTACTGCGTCCGTTACCGCTCGAATATGACTGAGTGTCTGGTCACCCCCTGGTCACCCCCGTGATGCACCCCCCCACAAGTGCCAAACGCCGATTGATGCGGCGGGCCAACCCTCCACTTCCGCCTCTGTGTCACAGCTACGGCGGCTACGTGATGTCGATGGTGGTCGCCTTCAATGTCTACGGCGTGTTGCAGACTGCCCTCATGAGCTACCCCTTCATCTACAACGAGGCCGCTCTCGATGGTTTGGCCCCCTATTTCTTGACCGATCCCAAGCGAGACATCGCCCTTCCCGCCATTTGGATCCCGACCCTTATTTCACTGGTGATGGCGGTGGTCGGCGACTTCACGGTGTTAACGCAGGTGTGACACGGGCCCACGCAGTCGTGTGCCTGCACAGATGGCTCGGCATGGCCGTGGGTTTTCGCCGGTCGTCGATCGTTGCGTCGCACCCTCGTGCCACACCGGTCAGGGTCTGCATGTCCTCTTGAAGTCCGGCGCCGAAGACACACCCCCCCAACAAAAATTGAAGTACATTGCCCAGCCTTCTGCGTCCTCCGTCGTCAGCTCCTCCCGCTGTCATGGGCCTCCTGTGACGTGGGGGAACCGACCTGCAACCGCACCGCCTTTTGTCTGCCAGCAGACCAGGGGATGGAAGAGGCCCGCGGGTGGCACGCACACCATTGCAGGCCGCAGCCCTGAGCTGAGATGCAGGGCTTTTCGCCACGCACAGTGTACAGTGGACGGGAGACGATGGGCAGGCGTTGTACACGTTGTGCAGTCGCGCGAGCACACGCAACACTCCGGGGGTGCACGATCGGGTGGGATATGGTTCAGGTAGTGGGACGCCGCTGCTGCTACCCCAGCTGTTCACAGAAAGGCGCAATTCTCGCGCACGACTTTGTGTTGCGACCCGACGAAGTGAAAACGCTCCGACAAGCGCTTTCGTGCTCTGTCCTCGCGCGCGTGCGCCGAATCCCCTGCCCTGCCCCGTTGCCCATCCCGTCCTCAGATTTACGGCGTCACCATCTACATCTTCTACGCTCTGGCCATGGTCAGTCTGATCGTCCTGCGCCGCACGCGGGAGCCCAGCGCCTACCGTGTGCCGTTGTACCCGCTGCTCCCGATCGTCTTCATCATCTGCTCCGTGGCGCTCGTCGTCAACGCCGTGATCTCCGCCCCCGTCCAGTCCGTAGGCGGCGTGCTCTTCTGCGTCATGAGCTACCCCGTGTACCTGCTCGTGGACTGTGCAACGGCGGAGGGCAAGCCACGGGACGGAGTGACGGAGGCCCTGCTCGCCGAGGAGAGCGCTGAGGAGGCGACCGCTGGTTAACACCGGCGGTACCGAGGCGCCGCGCTGGCGATCACGGTCACAGCGCCGTCGGTGGAATGGGGTCCCCATTCTCTCCGATTTTCCCTCGAATCACATTTTAGTGCCAAATTTTGTTAGACAGCCCCTCCTCTTACGCCCTCTCCCCCCTTCCCCTACCCCCCCCTCTTCATTGCTCTGTTGCCCCAGACCTTGGAGTATGCTCCAGTCGACGGTTTGGTGCGTTTTTGAGGGTCGGGCAAATGGCTGTGGCCTAGCGCTTGCCTACGTCTTGTGGGTTCATCTCGTGTCATCCGCGTGTCCGCTACTGTTCCAGTGGTTGCTGCACGGCGCAGGGCCGATGGTCCAGTCCCTGCGAACAGTGGCGCACATGAACGTTCCTCTCAGAAGTGAGTTTCTTAATTTTTTTTATTGTTCTGCCAAAGAACGCGAGCGGCGGCTCCCGTCTGACGGAAGCCGTCAAACGGCAGCGGCCTGTAGCCTGTGGCCAACCGGCGGTGGTCAGTGGGATGGCCTGCTCTTCCCAGACAGTCCCCTCTTCCCCATGGTACTCTTGTACGGTGTCAGTGCTTCTTCACTTGTTCACGACGCCCGGCATCAAGTACGGCCGGTTCCCGTTGATTGAAGGCACTGAATGGTCAACGGACGGCAGGTGGCCGCTGAGTGACAGCACGTCTCTGTTAGACCGATGCTTTTGCCTGCGATCCGGGCGTGGCGGCGTCCGCGAGTCCGCTTTCTGTTGGGGATGCCCGTGTGGGGTTCACGGCGTTGTATCATATTTCTCATTCAATGCAGAGGTTCTCTTGGGGGGCTTTCGAAGTGGGCACGCCGGAGTCAGGCCACAACAGTGGGAATCCCTTGGGGTCGGTCGGCTCTGCCGGGACGTGCCGCATGCGCTGATCGCAGATGTGCTGGTGGCAGTGGTTGTCCGCCCGTCGCGGGCCACGAGGTGGATTGCTTTGTGCCCCCACTGACTTCAGCACCGGCATCAAGTCTGGAAAGCTTTGTCAACCGCTTTCTGGGCAGCAACAGCCACAGGTCACAGCACCAGCACAAGCCCTCAGCTGGGGCCCCAACAGGTACCTAATCAAGTCCCGCGGCGCGGGCGCTGTGCGGACGGGCTTGCTCCCTTTGCTGCGTCGATGCCCATCAGCTCCAGCCATTAGTCCCCAAAAGCAGTGAATGTAGGGGTCCATTGGTGGGGGGCCATACGCGGAGCAGCAGATTGTCTTTGCTTTAGTTTTACACTCTACACCCGATTGCCAAAGGCTGTGAGCGATGGGCACTGTTTGTTCTTCCAGCAAACGGCGGAAATGGGCAGGCCGTTCATCGTGGGGGCGATAGCACGTGCTGCAGAGCCCCTTGATGAGGCGATTGTCGAGATGGCCCCAATCAGACGGTTTTGGTGCGGGGCAGTACTGTGGTCGTTCCCCAGATTTGCGTACAGCTATTGAGGGCGGGTGTCGCACGGGGCTGCATTGGCGTGGTGCTGTGGCTGGGGGCGCCCGGCCGCCCTCAGCCACGCCGTGCGCGCGTGTATGCATTCGAATGGAAGACGTGAGCGTTGTTTGAGCCGCTGACGTGTGCAACAGTCGTTGCGTTTCGAAGTTTTGCTGCCGGAACACCCTCGGGCTGAGCGAGGGCCGGTCGCAGGGTGTGGAAGGGGGGGGGGGGGGCAGGCCCAGGCTTGACCGAAAGGGAGGCCACAGGGTAGTGCGGCAGCCGCCTGTAAAGCCGGTTGGCCACGGTTGGGACAGCGGTTGGGGAGCCGGAAGCGGCGGTTACAAATCCGTTGCAGCCGCAGTTGGAGTTGAAAGCATGCGGTTGGAGCGTAATTGGCAGTTACTGTTGGGGGATGGTGGGGGTCCATCTCCCCAACCACATTCAAGCGCAGGCCTGGGGGAGCCTCCTGCAGATACGCCGCACCCGCTGCTCTCCTTGCTACCCTACTCTACTGCGAATCTGGGAGTCGCAGGGTTATATATTCCGGGGCTGCTGAGGAGGCAATCGGGCAGCCTCGCCCCGCGCGCCCCTCGATGGCCCCTGCTGGATCTGTATTCTGTGATGGGGTGGGCACCCCGTTATTGATCGCTTGGAACAGCGGTCGCCAATTCGTTTAAATTCCGGGGCACCGACTGTAACCGAAGGGGATCCTCAAGCCCCCGACTCCGCCCCATGTGTTTGGGGGTAAGCCTAACCACCACCGCCCTGACCCAACCTCTGAGTTTCCTCAAATTTTAGGCGCTTTCGACCACCGCCAAACGGAAGCACATCGAGCAGGGCCCCCCGTGCTCCGCTTGCGATCCCCTATACCCCCTCAAAAAGCCATCAGTCACATGATGACAGTACGAAGTGCCTACAAGATCGGCGGGCAACGAAGGGGTCCGTAATTGTCTGGAGGGCCCGGAAAGTACCATCTCAAGGGCAATGGGGGGGGCCGCAGTGTGTGCACAGTCTTCGATCAGTCATGCACCATCGAGGGCGACGTGTTGACGTCAGACTGATGCCGTACATATTTCTTCACCGTGTCTCTCTTGCAGGGAAACTGGTCACCTGCAGCAGTTTCTGATGGATTGTGTGCATCCGTGACGCGCCTTGTCCGAGAGGAATTTTCATGAGATGATGGATTTGCTGTTCGATTGGGATACAGCAGCGGGGGGGGGGGGGGGGGGCAAGGAGTGAGGGGGGAAAGCACATATGGTGGACGGCCCGGACAGCGCGTGGAGGGACAGGGCACCTGGGCCTCACAGAAACACAGCGAGGCAGGCTATGGACGGCCTGTGGACAGAGGTGTGTGGACAGCAAAAACAGTCAAACAACCCCGGCAACAACCAGCACATCCTCAATACGCCAATTATTGGGCGCCGCTGACGCGCAAACGGCACACCATGCCACATTCAGCACAGCCCCAACATACCAACTGCTGGGCTCCGCGAACGCGGAAACGACACCAGCAAGAGCACCGGCCACAGCGGCCGACAGAAAGCAGCAACCCGACGCAACATGCGAAGGGAAGAACGGGTGACCGTCCAGGGCCCCGTAAAGGAGCAACAACCAGCCAGACGGAATGTCACACAGGGGGGCGGATACCAAACGCATATCCACACATTTTCGCACTTTGCGCTTCACAAATTTTGCGGTTATTGGCAAAAGAAGGCAACGATTTTTGTCACGTCAAAGCCGCCGGAAACTCTGATGGTGGGGTTTATGTGGGTAGAAGTAGAGGAAAGCGAAACGCCTCCGATATCCGCGGTGCAGTGGAATAAACGACGGGTGGCTGCTTGCCCCGTCCGTCTCGCAAGCCTCAGCGGCACTTTGCTGCGCAGAGGCAAACGGAAGTCGAGAAAGGGAGGATTCTGCCAGTGTTGTATTTCCCGCTCATCGCGGCACCGGCCCCACTGTCCGTTTGGGGACATGCCATCCGGGTCCTGTGTCTCTGATGTGATGGAGTCGCGTCTGAACTGGTGAGACCCACCCACAGTCTCAGAGCCACGCAACGCAAATGAGAGTACCGATGCCGCCTTTGATTCGCTCAAAGTTATGTTCCTCAATTTTGAGCCAAAACCTGACCTCAAAGTCAAGAGACGATGATGTTCAGCGGCGCGTGGGCACAGAAAAGCCGCCCCTCCGGGCGCTGCAATACCCGAGAGCCGGCAGATCAGACGTGAGCAGTCGGTACTGCGTCAACTGTAAATTCAAAGTACGTGAAGTTTTGGTCTCCCACATGACACACAGCGGCAAACTGGAGGAAGGACAGAGCACTGGGAGGGCCCACATGGGGGCAATGCACGCGTGGGAGGGGGACCTCTTCACCGCCGAGGGGACGCCGGTACGAAGAGAGGGGGGCCGGGAAGGGGGCGGCAGTAGCCCTGGGGCAACCGCAGGTGATGGACTAGGCCCCGGGTGAGGGGGGCTGATGCACGGGCCCGCAGCGCCCGGGGGTAGACCGCCGGCGCCGGTCAGTCGCCCACAGCAAGTCACCCGCCGCCGCCACCGCCGCTGACCGCCAACTGCCGACAAGTGATGGTCAACCGATGACCAGTTGACCGTTGTCGGTACTCGAGATACCTCTCAGGAGTAAAACTTAGGTGGCATAGCCTTCTCACTGTATGGTACTCGATGTATGTGGTGCGCGAGAAAACTTCTCAGGATCAAGGGGGTGTTGCCTGAACTGTGCGCGCACCGTGCGCGCACCGTGCGTCCTTTTGCGTATTCTGTGTCCACCAGATCCACAATGCCTGAATCTGAGCTGCCCTAGCTTGTCGCCGGACTGCCTGTGTACTACCACCGCTCCAACGGGGATATGGTGTCGGCCACTGTCGTTGACCCTTCTCCAAGAGGTGGGAGTCGCGTCTCTATTCGGTACGAATTGGGTGGTGAAGAGGTCTTGTATGAGCATGCACCCGAGGAGCGGTTGGAGTTTGCAATTGTGACTGCTGAGAGCCCCGATTCCCCCCAACCTGTGCACCATGAGGCGCCGATGGACGCTTTGCTGGAGCCCCAATTACCTGAAGTGGAAGCTGAAGCCCCTAGAATTGATGATCATGAGCCAGAATGCTGTGGCGGATGAAATTGAAATTCCCGTAACCCAACCAGTGTTGTCGCTTGTGTTGTCGCCTGTGCATGGTTTGTTACGGAGGTGCGTGCAAGGTGCAGAAATTGGGAGCCTGGAACCTGTGACAAGCATCAGATTCAAAAAAAAAATTCCCAGTACGCCAATAGGGGCTGCAGGGTGCAGAAAATAGGACCCTGGAACCTGTGACAAGCATCAGACTAAAAATTGAAGAATCCTGGTATGCCAGTATGGACTGCAAGGTGCAGAAATCAGGACCCTGGGTGTGTTTCTATGGGGGCCATTCAACGGGGTACAAGTTGGGCAACCATCCCAAAAACATTGAACCGTGCGCGCACCGTGCGACAACGCCCCCCAAGGATCAGAGCTACTACTACAAGTACATCCCAATCAGAGTGAAAACTTTCTTCGCCGATGTGGGCTTTAGGGGCAAGTGACCGTACCGGTGTTCTATGATCAAATGGCATTTGCTTGTCCGCCCGCTGCTTGGCACAGTGCAAGGGCATGGGACCCGTCTTTAGTGGTAGCACCGTTCGTTTTTTGGCTCAAGGGAAGCCCTGATTGAGCCCGACGTGTGCCCCCCGCCCTCCCCCACGGCACTGAGTTTGTGTTGTTTCAGGAATGGCCCCCGACGGGGCTGGTCTCAGGCAGAGTGCCGGCGCCTTGTGGCCACCGCCGCCGCTGCTGCTGCTGCTGCTGCTGCTGCTGTCCGTGGCGTGCCCTCTGGTCGCCGGCGGAGGGCCTTCGGTGCCGGTCCAGCACATCATCATCTTCGGGCTGGACGGGCTGCAGGTGGACGTGCTGCATCGCAGGCTCGCCACGCTGCCGGCCCTGCGCCGCCTCCGCCGCCTCGGGGCTCACACCGACCGCGCCCGGTCCGTGTACCCCACGCTGTCGCTGCCGAACTGGGCCGCGCTCCTGTACTCCGCCGGCCCCACGGTGACCGGCATCCGCGACAACGGGTGGCACCGCAACACTTCTGCCGTGCCCCCGGTCGGCGGCCGGGGCGCCGTGCTGCCCAATCTGTTCGCGGTGCTCAAGGCCCAGAGGCCGGACATCACGACCACCGCGTTTTACAATTGGGACCGGCTGCGGCCCCTGTTCGTGCCCGAAGAGCACGTGGACCACCTGCACACGGAGTTCTACTGCGGCACGTGCCCCGGGTGCATGGCCCAGGGCCCGGCGATGGTGGACCGCTTCCTGGACACGTTCCCGCACAACAGCACGGCGCCCAGTGTCTCGTTCCTGCAGTTCGACGCCGTCGATGATTGTGGCCACAGCTTCGGGGTCGACGGGTACCAGTACCAAGAGATCAGCCTCGCGGATGCGCAGCTGCAGAAGGTGCCTCGCCCCCGCCGTTCCCTCCTGCCCGCTCGCCTGCCCGCCGTTGATGGCAGTCCTGCGCTGGACCGAGAGGGAGGCCGCAGGGTGGTGCGGCAGACGCTTGTAAAACCGGTTGGCGACGGTCACGAAAGCGGTTGGCCAGCAGGAGGCGGTGGTTACAGAACCGTTGCAGTCGCAGTTTTACGGATACGGTTGGGGCTTGATTGACAGTTACTGTTGGGGGAGGCTGGGCAAACATGTTCGCTGCACTCCTGTAAACGCAAAGGGCTCACCATTTAATGGAGCGTTCAAATGTGAAAAGCACCCATGAAAAATGATCTTGACCGATTGCTGTCTTAGTCGTGTCTGAGGTGGTGGTTGGTGCACACGGCCCACAGTGCTTAATGGTGCTGACCCCTGCTCCACTAGTTCGGTCCCAACGTGTCGTGTTGATTCGGGCGGGGTTTTGGGTAGAGTCAGGCCTTGCTGTGCTGTTCCGTCTGTGCATCTTGACACAACTGGAGAAAAAGATCACACTCATTGATGGTTTGATGGATCACCGCCACCACGGCCCGCACTCACTCACTCACTCACTGACTCGCTCACGCTTGTTCCAGGTGTACAATCGCCTGGAGGCCCTGGGGCTGTGGGACCGTACAGTCATGATAGTGCTGAGTGACCACGGGCGAGAAGAGTGCGCCGGCCGCGACCACGGTGGCTTCAGCGACGCGGAAGTGAACACGCAGTGGCTGGCGGTTGGGGCCGGGATCCGCCACGGCCAAACTCTGGCCCACTCCCTCGTCTCCATTGAGGACACCGCCCCGACGGTCCTGTGGGCGCTGAACTTGACGTGGCCTATGCAGTGGCGGGGGCGGCCGGTGTGGGAGGCCTTCGAGGGGGCAGAGTCGGGGTCGGAGTGGTGGTGGTATCGCAGTCCGCAGGTGCCGGTGCAGGACCGCTCCAGACCGGCCTGTTTCCAGGAGGACCTCCGGGCACACGCCCCGTTCTTGTCGACGCCCTGTGAGCTCTGGAAGCCGGGCGGGGCACTGCGTGTGGACACCGCGTTCACCGTCGAGGGCGTGCCGTACCTTGTCAGTGACGGAGCCATTTGGTCGTTGGATCCGGCTTCGGGCGCTCTTTTCCCTGCCTCACGGTCCATGAACGAACTCGTGGACGGGAACGTCAGCAGTACCTTCACGTGCAATGGATCACTCCACTTCAGCCTGATCGATGGACGAAATTTGCGGGAGGGATCCAAGGGGCCCGTGCCAGCCCCAGATTTGGATGGGTTTGGTGCAGTGGATGCCGCGCTGGAGCACCCGAACGAGACTGCCAGTGTGCTCCTGTTCAAGGGCAAGGACATATGGCTATATTCCTGCACGCAGGGATCGCTGACACTGCTAAACAGCACGCTGCCTTTCAATCTGATGGGTGTGCAGGCGGCGCTCTCGCACAGGCAAACCTTGTACCTGTTTGCAGGGATGCAGGTGTGTAAGACAGCCCCTGTGCCCTCTGCTTGTGTATGTGTGCAAGCGTCTAAGCTGCAGGGCATTGCATGTCCCCCATTTACCCAAGCACGGGGTCAGACGCGGAAAAAGAGCGTCTGCGGGGATGCCTTCGCACACAGTGTAAAGTTTTTGTACCACCCGGCAAATACTGGGCATTGTGCGGTGTAGGTTCCTGAGAGGAGAAGATGATGAGAATGCACAACCCAATGACGCAGACATTGAAGGCAAGCTTGTTGGTGCCCAGGTGGATGGTACTCTCGTGGGTGCATTTGGTGCCCCTGAGAGGTCATGCTTTTCATGGGTATACAGTCTGGATTCTACCAACAATAGTGCACGCACAGTGCCAAATCGTTCCCTGTACCTCTTTGGAGGGTTCTTCAGTGAAGCCCAATCTTTGCCTTCACAAAAGGATCCAATTTGGGTGGGTTGGTCAGGGTTTGTCAAACTTTGTCTTCAGGCAGCCACCTCTTCTTGGGTGCCAAATGGTTGGAATGTGTCAACCTGATGTTATATTGGCCAGGTTCTTTTAATTGGTGGCCAAACAGAGTACTTTGTGCTTCGTGGATTTGGCGTCCCATCTTTGAGGTCGCCATGGGGTGCCAGAGCCCTCAAGTGTACATATCGCAATAGTAGCATCATTCCTAAAATAGAATTTTACTTTTACATCAGAAAAATTGTTATTACATCAAAACAAAATGACTTGAATTTATGATTCATTCTTTTGAGGGCAGGGTGTTCTGATTTTCAAAATAGCCTCGAAGAGGGGTTGTTTGATCAAGCGCAGGCGCGGGCGTCGTTTACCCCCTCTTTTGGGGGGGGTCATTCGCGTAGCATACCCCAAGGCATGATATCTGATGTCCAACCCCTTGTAAAATCATTATTTTGCCCAATATGACAATCCCCCAATGGATTTTTTGATTGGAGGCCTCTATCCCCTGAAACTGGATATCACTTTTTGGGGGGTGGGGGGGGCGAGCACTGCAGCAACCACCAAATGCGGTGCACGCCGAGCGAGCCAGCAGCAAACACCCCCCCCCCTCCCTCTACAAAGGTGCCCACGTACTCCACAAGGGCGGGGGCTGTGCCCCGCGCGCCGGGAGGTGCCCGCCATGGGGGTGGCAACACAGCCGTGACCAGTCAATCACGCACGGGACAGTCCACGTCATACGGAGATGTGAAATCCTCGTACGGGGGGGCAGGCGGGTGGGACAGGAGGGGGTGCGCGACATGGGCACCCAGGAGCGCCACCAGACAGGGGGAGGAGCAACACAGACACACACAACGCGGGAGCCACACCAAGAGGGACAAGGGCGAGCACAGCAGACAAGGAGGAGGGGCACAGCAAGGCAGGAGAGGCAACCAGAACAGCGGGAACAGGGAACCAGAATGCAGCGGATGGTGGAGCGTTTATGGGAGGCAGCGACAATAAAGGGGATGGCTTGGCCAGCCAGCCCCGTTGCTACCAGGTGCCAGGGCAACCCCTGCTCAACCGGCATCAGGTGGGGGGTGTCTCCCGCAGCCCAGATGGGCTGTTTGCGCAACAGGAGCGGGAGCCCATCAGGGGCAGACCAGCCGTGGGGGGGGGAAGCACATATGGTGGACGGCCTGGACAGCGCGTGGAGGAACAGGGCACCTGGGCCTCACAGAAACACAGCGAGGCAGGCTATGGACGGCCTGTGGACAGAGGTGTGTGGACAGCAAAAACAGTCAAACAACCCCGGCAACAACCAGCACATCCTCAATACGCCAATTATTGGGCGCCGCTGACGCGCAAACGGCACACCATGCCACATTCAGCACAGCCCCAACACACCAACTACTGGGCTCCGCGAACGCGGAAACGACACCAGCAAGAGCACCGGCCGCAGCGGCCGACAGAAAGCAGCGACCCGATGCAACATGGGAAGGAAGAACGGGTGACCGTTCAGGGCCCCGTAAAGGAGCAACAACCAGACGGAATGTCACACAGGGGGGTGGGGTCAAACGTTTGTGCTCAAAAGTTTGTGCTCAGAAGGGTTTGAATGAGGGTCAGATTGGGCAGAGCTGACCGGTCGGCCGGCGCCGCCGGCGATCGGCCAACGGGGATTTGAGCCGCGGACCTGCGCGTCTGCAGCTGGCTGCATTACCATTCGACCGCGGCTTGTTCTGACAGTAACTGTTCACCCCAGTAACTGTTCGTATTGCGAGTATCTTTTTGCTCTAACGGCAGGTACCTTTTTTCCCCCATTGCAAGTTATGTAATTCTATTGCCTTCGGCAGTGCGCCTCGAAGAGAGGCTGACAGTCAGCCAATCAGTCAATTAGTCAGGCAAGCAGTCAGTCAGACAGTCAGTATCGCAAGCAGGCAGGCAGACAGAAACACACAGTTTGGGTTTTTTCAGTGGCAGACTTGGCTCAACTCAACTGGCGTGGAGCATAGGAGGTGCTCTGTGGGATCCTGTCCCAATCAGCCCGCCTGTTTCAATGGCCGAACATATGGGGCCACTTGGCTTATGGCCAGCTGTCATAGCTGCCCCAATCCTACTACACGGACACCTGTCTGGGGCATTCCCGGACCATTTTCTTTTTCTTGACCCATGATGATCAAATATCACGTGAACCCACATTTGACCATTGGGTGGTGGGGGCTTCCTAAGGGACTGGTGCACAACCTGCTTGTGACCGATTTTCTTTTGATATTTTGACCACCCATAATGATCAAACATCACATGTAAAGCATGTTTGAGGCTGTCTTTATACCTTTTCACCAGTGCCCATTCTTCTCAATCCCATGGGATATGATGAAAAGAAACATACTTCAAAAACACCAAGACAACTTCTCAAAATGACCACTTCGATACGCTCAGTAACGTGATAGATTTTTTTTTTATAAATCGGCACGGGTGAACCTGGAGGGCCATGGTCTGAAGGTTGTGAGGCCCGCATGTCGATGCTGCCCAACCTCCTTTCAAAAGTGAACGGAGCAAGGAACTAATCACCCACCTCTTGTATAATCACGCATCAAAATAATAGCATGCAGTTGATTCTAGTCTGCTTTCGGGGATTCTCTAGGGTATGTAGGGCTAAAGTCAGGATACTTGGTACAAAAGTAGTGCGCTGGGTGCGCCCCAGGCAAACCCTCCCCAATGAGTGAAGAAGACATGAGAACAACAATATGGTGCATCCCCAGCATCTAGATACCAAAGATGCGCATGTGATTTGATTGTTGCGCCGCCAAAATGTTCCAGGGAGTGCTGTGAAACATATACCCAATTTCACAAACCATTCAATCTCGCTGCTGTTGAATATGTTACAGTGGAGGAATAGTAGACGAAGTACAGTGCCAATGGGTTGTCCTGCGAAGATATGTTTCAACATCCTTTTTTCTTTGGTCAAGTCGCTGCGTATGGTGCATTCAGTCTTGTCAACGGCACAGGATGCGTTTTGAGTCCTAGTAGGCTGACTGTACAGTGCATTTGGCTATATATGCCGTGGGTGGTGTCCTCATGTGTTTGTAGCTCTTGTGCAGAATTGTCATGACCATGCAAATCTTTGGCAGAAAACCGTCACAGCCTATTCCATCGTGTGATGTTTTGGGGTGGATTCATGTTTCCATTGCATTTGGGTTGACTCGCTTAGCGACCCTCACTGCATAATACCCACCAGGGGCCAAACACAGGTGGTCAAAATAACACCATGCACTTGATAATAGAAGGGGCAGGGTTTATGAGGAGAGAAATGGGCCCACCACGGAGCATTGGGGGTGCAGGAAGTCTAGCAGTCACCACTAGCGCCTAACGGCATCCGTTCTGTGGGGCTGTCTGTCAGCCTGGCTGACGTTGAAATTGCCTGGACTTGAGCTGATTCCAAGTTCCCTCCATTCCGTTTCAGATATTTCCCCCACACCCTCCCACTCCCTTTCAGGTCTATAAGACCAATTACGAGACGCTGCTGTCTTACACCGACCAGCGCCTGGACATGGACATCATTGACCGGCAACTGACAGTGTACGATTTGTGCGCTCTGGGTCGCATGGGCACGGGCACGTACACATGCTTCGAGCAGGAGGGAGGCGCCGACTTCCAGGGGACACTCGCTTATACCAAAAGTGGATTGCCCTGTCAGCCCTGGCGGGAGCGCTACCCTCATGCGTCGCAGTACCCCTGGCTGCCCCATAATTACTGCCGCAATCCGGACCTCTCCTCTGAGGTCTGGTGCTACACGACGGACCCCGCCGTCCCGCGCGAGGCCTGTGCCGTGGGGTCCCCAGGGCAGACCTGGCGGACAATGCACAGATGCGGGGTCCAATGCCCCAGAGGGTGCAGTGTCTGTCACCAGCGGCGGCCAGAGCACTGCCTGCAGTGTATGGAGGGACATCAACCTGCGGGCCTTGGGGAGTGCAAACGTACAGTGGTGGCTCGGATCTGGGACCACACGACGGGCTCGTTTGCCTTGGGTCTCGGGCTGGGGCTTCTTGCGGGGCTGGTGGGGATCGTACTGAGGAATCGCGGTTGGGTGTGCTGGAGGAGGCAGCCTGACTTTGCTCAGCAATTGCGGTGGGACGTAGATGAGGATCAGTATTTGTAGGTCAGGGGCTATTGCGATCTGCTCACCCGACTCACGTCTCTCGTCAACTCAGCAGCAAAGTCTCAACGAAAATCTCTGCGGCATCTCCTCGCGGTAGGGCATTGCTGTGGTCTGGTCGGATGCGCAGGCACGTCGGTGTGCGAAGGCCATTGCTCCTGGTTGGAACAATGAGGAATAACGATGCTTCATGACCGGCACTAGCATATCACGACAATCCAGATTCTGGCAACCGAAGCGTCAACAATTTCATCGTCTGCGAGCTCAACGCAAGGTCTGATGTTTTATTGTCAAAATGTGGTCGTTTGTCGCTGGAAAGAAGTCCAAACGTTTGCTGCTTGCAAGGGGATTTGCTGTTTCTTCTGTGTACATGTGGCCCATGGCGGCTTGTGATATTCTTGTTGGAGGCCCCTGTTGCGTGTCCGTTGCGGGCATGCCGCCGCTTACAGGTGTATACAGGTACGATGGATGAATTTTGTGCATCTGCGAGCAATGCCAGTGTGCCGTGGCAGTTGTGATGAATGTGCCGCATGTGCTGGGTGCTGAACACATTCGGTGGCACATGGGCACATTGTGCCGCTGACCTGTGATCCGCATCTCACTGTTGCAAACAATTTTTGCACACTTGCACACCTTTCCTTGGCTCATCCACAGCCTTGGTCCTCGCTCCGTGCAATCCTTGTACGTCCGGTCATGCGACCGCAACCTGCAACCTGCACAGCCATGTCGGGCAGGGTGGCCGGCACCATCCCACCCATGGTTTTTTCTTTAGCACCCCCTCTACATTCCATATCTTGCATGCTGCTACTGCCGTCACATGGAGTACTGCGTGGACGCGGTCTGGGTGTTTCAGAACTGTTCTGTCTTGCCCATTCAAATCTGACCCTTGCGCAGTACCCTGCACAGTGGACGTGCAATGCGAGGATGTCATCAATTTGCGGGAGGAAGGCTGCTGCCATGGCATGCCAGCATAAAAGAGACGGCGATCCTTTGCTGGATAGGCCGGGCATTGGCAGGGAAGGTTGTTGGATGCATTTAGCGGCAGATTTTGATCACCCCCCATCTGCAATACATTTGGGATGTGCCTGAAATTTTGCTGCTGTCAAAGATTATCGATAAGCAGTTTTTTCCCCCAAACCACCAAATTGGTGTGTGCTTGGGGGTTGCTTGGGGGGTCTCTTTCCATGCCATGCTCCTTACAGGTAGGGGAGAAAGGGTCTAAATCGCAGTGTTTGCTCTTGGCTCCTTCGCTTTCTGTACCTGCCTGCGATTTGCTGCTTGTCACCTAAAACTCCATATTATGCATTCCTGCAGGCCAGAGGTGATTAAAGGATCCCCGCTTTTTTTGCTGGGGGGGCGGGAGGGGTTCATTGGAAACGCAAATTGGCACTGTCCCAGATAATAGTTTGGATGGTGCCACCATGTCGTCCCCACTGCATCCTGATATGGTGCTCACCAAATTGTCTAGTCACTCTGCCTCTGAGTTTGTTGGTGAAGACATGAGTACCGTGGCATGCAAAGCGATCCTTGTTGCCTTCATGGGGGCGGCGCGCATTAGGGAGTTTGCACCCGCTGCCTCCCCACCACGCTGCGGAATGCGCATTGCTGCCTATGCTATACACTCACGACCGGCGCCGCTCGTGAGCCAACGGCCTTGCTGAAAGTCAACTATTTGTCGGAAGTTTGCCTTGTGTCCCTCACACACGCCACCGCCGTAGCGGTGCCATGAGCACGCTGACCATGGGCACGCCGACCATGAGCGCGATGACCATGAGCGCGCTAACCATGAGCACGCTGACCATGAGCGTGCTAGCCATGAGCGCTCTAACCATGAGCGCATTGACCATGAGCGCGTCGTGCATGTGTAAGGGCACCGATGGTCAAGCCGCCAACTTGCTGTGTCCAAGGGTGCTTCTTCGGGCCCAAGGGGTGAGATTGCTGCCTGCGGTTTGTCCGCCCACCGGGGCACGCTGCGAGACGGGAGTGAGAATAGCCGCTTCATGACAGCAGCGAGGATCGATCCCTTTGCAAGCGAGTTGCGGGGGTGGGGCAGAGAGTGGGGCTCTAGCGCCAAAGCAACTGGAAAAAGTACAGGGAAACAGACTAAAAGCCCTACAACGGCCACCACATGACCGGCATGCGTCTGCGGGTGGAGCAGCGACTAATGAGTGCAACGGCGAGCGCACACACATGCGGGACAAGGATAGAAGCCAACACACATGTGGGGCTAACGTGAGTGAGCGACCCGCCTCATTGGGGTGAAAAGAATGAGCAGCGCGCTCATGGTCAACGCGCTCATGGTCAACGGGCACGCAGTATGCCTGTATCTATTTTTCACAGCAGGGGACAACCCATTCAAATTCGTCGCGGTCCAAGTAGCCGTGTGGATGAGGAGCCCCTTGTGGCTTGGATTGACAGAGAAACTGAAGGTGCGATGTGTCCTACCGATGATGAGATTATTGCAAAAGGACTGGAGTTGCAGCGACTTGACTTCTGGGAACAAATGATGGAGATTATTCAAACAAAAGCATCCAGAGATCACTGCCAGAGCCCCATAGCTCCGCAAATCACAGAAGGCAAAAACTCGTCTAACTAAGGCAAAATGGGTCAGTTTCTTCACAGATTTTTTGCATTTTGCTTTGCAAAAAGTGTGGTTCAACCACCGATTCATTTGGAATGGGGATGAAACCGGATACTTCCGGTCATTCCCGGTGAATATAGGGAAGGGGTGGTCGAGGCGTGGCACAAAGTGGACGACCGCACCCAAATATCTGCCCCAGCCAGCAGCAAAACATCAGAGGCGTTTGGGTCAACCTAGGGTTCAGGGTGCAGGGCGTGCAGGAAAGCTGGCTGCAGCATCATCCGTGGTGCATGCGGCATCCTCTCCGGTGCAGCACAATATGGAACGTAGTGCAGCAGCCTCAGTGCAATCAGAAGTGGCGAAACCAGCAGCAAAGAGGCGATGCATCGTGAAGAATGCCTTCTCTGCTGCAGCCCCTCATGCCCCTACTGAGTCCTCCAACGAAGGGGATGCATTTGATTTGCACATTTCACATATCAGCCACGTCTGAACAACTGCTGCTTTAGTTCGGCACATTCTGTCTGTGTTCTTAAACATCAATGGACAGTTCTGATAGTTGCTAAGAATGCTGCTGAAAAGTGAGTTTTTTTGCTTACCGATGGGTGCGTTTGGGCTGCTGTCAATGCATTACAAATAAGAGGCAAATTTTGGCAGAAAATGCATTTGAAAACGTGGGGTAACCGGGAGCTTTAATGAGAAAAAAACTGTTTCGCCTCATGCAAAGACATCAGAGAACACCTCTAACTGAAAAAAAAAAAAAAAGAATAGCGGAAATAGTACACAATCGGCTGGAATACCGATTTTCTCAAAAATTGCCGGAACTTTGAAAATTTTGGCATTGGGAAAAAATGAAAGGAATGGTTTTGTCCGCTCTTGTGCAATGGTATGTGCAATACAAACACATCCAAGTGTCAACAAGAACACCATACAAGGTTGCGTAACCTTTGAAACATGTTCGGCAAGCACATCGTTGGAGAAAAACAAATTTTTTTGTCCAATTTGGCGTTTTCGATACAATGGTACAGATAATGGTCAGTGGTACGGATCCTGGTCTTTTTACCTTAGATACTAGTAGCGTGCACATAGATAATGCAAAGAATGTTGACAACTTGGAATGCGTATGCGCACTGCAAAAAAAAGTTTTTAATTTTCTTTTGCATTTGTAGCACAGAGCGATTTCATTACACCCGTCATTCATTGTTGGGCACATGAATTCATAGTGTACCAATTTCAGTCATTTCTTCGAGGATGCTTTAGCGAAAGCGACTAAGATATGCGAGGTGAGAACAATTAGCGGTGGGCAATGTCACCGGCAAAAAGATGCAGTACGACTCTGGCTTTGAGCTCTCAGGCCTCACCGGGCCCAAAGTCTCTCCGTATATTTCTTAGGCGGCTCAAGTTGCATGGTCAAAACCAGTGAAAATCCTCTGCCGCGGCACCTACGGAAAATAGTTTTTTCGGCAAACAAATTTTAATGAAACCTTTAGGCGCAAAAGAAGGGGGTAGCAGCCTAATTCCGCAGGTACACGTGGTGCCGTTGTTCTTATGTGGCACACCTGTCGCATTGGAAGTTTTAAAGTTCTAGATACAGATCGCAAAAATTCGATGTTTTGACTGCTTGGATGCAAAAAAAAAATTAGCTTCCAATCTAAAATGGAACGATCTGTACAAAGCATGCATTATCGAGCCAACAACTCTTCCATTTTCCTTATTTGCACTTACATGTAACACCATGTTACACTTGGTTAGGGTTAGGGTTAGCCCACCCTAACCCTAACCATGTTCTCACAAGGCCAATGGACAATCAAGGTATTGAGCTCTTTTGCTTGGACCGGAAGGAAAAGTCATAGGTTAGTGCCATCATGGGAAAAAATAGGAACAATAGAAATACATTTGCCATCAAAAATATAGTACAAAAAGCAGAAAAAAAAGCTAGAGAAAAGCTTGAAATGGTTCAAGTTGTAAAAAAAAAAGCCCAAGCTCCAAAAAAACACCACGGAGGCTGCGGTGTACATTCTTTTCACAGATTTCTTCATATCAATGCACCCAAAGCTGCAAAAGAATTGTAAAACTTCTGCTGGTTTTAACAAATACAAATTTGAAAAAGGTTGCGCTACCTAAAAGGAAAGCTATGCAATGATTACCAAAATATTGTAATTTTAGGTATAAAAAAAAACCTGACGCCCACTAGCACGTTGGGTACCGACCAACCGACCGACCGACCGACACACCCAAGCACACTAGGGACCAAGAAACATGCATCAAACACATTTACACCCAGGTTCCACATTCTTGGGGGGTCTAAGTGCACCGCGACAGGCCACCCCAACAGTAAGGAAAATTTGAAAAATAGTGGAAAAAACTTCGGCCAAAGTATTTCTATGCCACCGGAACAGATTTGTTATCAGCAGTAATATTTCATGCCCTTCGAGCGATGAGGTTGAAAACGAATTGTAAAATTTTAAATTTTCTACTTCATTTGTAATAGTTGTTGAATTTGAAGTACAACTTTAGCAACAAAACAAAAGAGCATTATTTTCTAAATTTCCCTGGCCGTCTTACGGCAAAATCAATTTACAGGGTTTTGCCGAATTTGGTGAAGATTGGTGGGTTAGACGTGTGTGCCTGTGTGAGTGCGGTTTCCCTGGTGTTGCGGGCTGCGAACACGTATACCAACTGCGATTTACGATTTCAAAATGGAAAATCGAAAACTGAATTGAAATTTGAATTCAAATGTTAAATCGTGCAAATTTGAATTCCGCCGCAGATTGTGCATCCGGCGATCTCGGCGCCGCAAACTACCGCGCCCGCAATCATTTCGTCTGTTTAAATGCTCGATTTTACTTTTGCCTACTTGAAATGTCGCTGTTTTCACTTTTTGTTGATGAGAAATGTTTCAGCGGGCAAGAAATTGTACATTGCTGCAGTTTGACGAAGAATTCCACACTTTGTTCTGCGTTCAGCGAGATGTAGCACGATTCACGTAATGCTGTTCCGCCTTTTTGTATTGTTTCGTGGACTCTGGATATCTCAGCGACCGGAGTGTGCACGAAATCCGATTGTCTAACACAAGTCTGGGTCAAGCAAGCTCCTAGGGGGCCCCTATAATAATTTTCCCTTCTTTTGCTCTCACTAAGAAATCAGGCAAAATTCAGCTGTTTGTAGGAAATGAGCTCCGCTAGGCCCGTGAAAATCCTATTCATAGTGCCAACGCCTTTGCATCACCAATTTGTATCCCATGCCGAAAGGCAACCTATGTTTTTTTGCCTAGCAATGTGTTTTTCTGCGTATAAATCCCGTTTTTCATTCACAACAGATTTTCAAAAAAAAATTGCGAATAAAAAAATTTGAAAATTTTTTTTCCGAAAAATTTGTGGTAGCCTTACTGTAGCTGTGCAAGCTGGTACCTGTTCCTTTGCGCTATCAATCCCTTTCACTGCACTGCCAATGCACTGTTTTTGCACCATTTATAAGGCCGATCCGGGTTCATTTTGCATCGCTTTGTTTCGGTGGTCCGCGTTGACAAACACTTTCCAACCAGAAGACACTAACAACTACTTAGGTAGCTAACATACAAATCTAACGGATCTCCTGCACCATCCCCTTCGTCGGAGGAAGACTGGGCTTCGTCAGGACCAGGAGCTGCTTCTTGGGCAGGGTCATCAACCCTTCGGCGTTTCTGAACTCTGGGTTTGGGGGCTAGGCGTGGCCCTGATTTGGCAGGACGTTTTGCTGCAGGCCTGTCAATCCGTCTCAGAGGCTTTCCCACTCGCCGTGCCCTCCGTTTGGGTGCCGGTTTTGCGGCAGCACCATTCTCTTTTTCATTGAGGCTTATCCAAAAAATCCTGGGCTGTCACAAAGCCCCCGAGGCGCAACAACCAAGGATCGTCCCGCGTGGCCGCATTAATGGCCCTGCCACTGCACCGTGTTGAAGCATCGCTTTTCGTTGACACCTGGGAGGGAGCTGCCGAAGGGGAAGAGTTTTGCGAAGAATTTTGCGATGCATCAGTGCTGTGAGTACGGCTGGCAGGGCAGGCAGGGAGGTCCTGGTGCTGGATGCGCTCAGAGGGACAATGCTCCGAGAAATATTGCGGGTCAAACGGGCTGATTCCACATGACATAAAGCCTGACAGAATGTTTAATGGTGTCACTACATCAACATATGCATCTCTCCACAGTTGCACAAAGTTTGCAGGGGACGGGGCTCTGTGATGGTTCTTCCTTTTCGAGTGTTCTTCCTTTTTGCGAAACGAGGCCTTCATTGCCCTGAAAACGGCTTTGTCCAATGGCTGGATGACTTTTGTGAGATGGGGGGGGGACACAACCACCTCTACACCCCAGGACTTCATTTTTTTAAGACCCTCCGGTGTCAGGTGTGTTTTGCTGCCATCCACCAGTAACAAAATGCATTTATGAGGGTTGCTGAGTGGTTGTGTTTCTTTCACGAGTACGGTTTCCACCCACTCCAGGAAGACCTTCCGCGAGGACCACCCGTCAGGCGTTCCTTTCAGTGTCACTGGACACTGTGCAGGCAGGAACATGTCGCCTCTTATTTTTTTAGTGTTCCATAGGAGTGCTGGCTTTGTGCCCTGGCCCTGTGCATTAACAGCAACTATGGCTGTGATGTGCTGCCGGTGCCAGCCACGGCGTCGAGCCACAGTTTTTCTTCCCTTCCTCCCCCACACACGCTGTCTCACGGTGGAGAATTGCCGAATCATCCTCGTTTCAGATGTGGCAGGGGTTGTAGGCAACTTTTTCTAAACCTGGCTTTAAATGATTGTTAAAAAACTCTGTCCACTGCTGGGGGGTCAAACGAGCAGAGGCATGCTGCGATTCCACGTTTTGAGCAAGTCTTGAAACAAAGTCACTGTTGCGACGCTTAAAGAAACCCCACCATGTGTTACCAAACTTACAAGGGAGAGCAGGGTTCTGCACACTGGTTTTATTATCCGCCATGGCTTGAGCTTCATCTCTGATCTCGGACAGTGTAGGGCACACCATTTGATCCGCACACTCATCCATCCAGGTTGTCAAGGGCACCTGAACCAGACAGGGCGTTGGACCCCTCTTCACCCCACATGGCTCGTAGCGACTGCGGCAAAGAGCAAAAAGGAAAAAGCGCGACGCGCGCCAGCTTGTCCTCTCCTGCGCGTCGCGTCCTGTCTGATGCGCTGTTGCCTTCAACACTGCGTTACAGGTAACGCAGCACACCTCATTCACCCCATCGCATCACTTAGAGTCTGGCGGTGGACTCCCAACTCAGTCGCACCTTTGCAAACGGTCTTGGCTTTGATAAGCCAGTCGGCGGCGATGTGTTCCATGTCTAACGGCTTTTCCCATAGTGGAAAGATGTATAGGACCTGGGAGGGAGGCTTCGGGACCGCGGTCTTCTGGCGAGTGCTTCCTGTGCGTGGTTTTTTGGTTTTTGTTACCTCCGCAATCCACTGGTGTGCCCTTCTTTTGCTGTCACGCATGTGAACACATCGATCCACAGATAAATAAATTTCGCGGCTTTCTGTCTAATTTATTTTGAATTTGGTCGTAAAATACCTGAGATCTTCTCTCTTCTTTGCTGGCACAGAAACAGGCGCGACCGCGATCCCGTGATCTCTGCGCGGCCCCGTCTGGCACCGATTTCTGCAGTACCAGTCAGATTTTGCATATTGAACCAAAAACATTTAAAAACTTCAGGATTTGACCTAAAACATTACCAACTTACAGCTGCAAGCTTTAATTGCGGCTCGTACTTTTAGTAGCATTGATTTGGTACAGTAATTGGCTACTTTACCTTACCGGTCCATGAAATGCTTCGGGGAATAATCCTACTTTGTGCAAACCTTTTACTGTGCCATGCTTTTTGTCTTGGTATTTTTCTAGTGATGCATCCGATGATGCATCTAGTACAGATTCGTATGTGCGATAAAATATGTCACTCCAAACACTTATTATTAGACTCCAAAGCGCTATAGAGATCCAACAAGCAAGCATATGATGATGGCAACCACTTCTATGCACATGCTGCCATGAACCTACCAGCGTATGTGTTGCCAGTGTTGCCAGAGTGCAGGCTGTGTTTGGGGTAAAGGATAGTACCTTTTTCAACAATTGAAACGTCTTACCTTTTTGCAAAACAACGAAGAGGTTTTTGAAAAAAGTCTTGAAATCTCCTACCTCCAAAACCTGTACCATGCCCTAATCTGGGGTTGCCTCTAAGCAGGATTCAATGCGGCAAACGCAATGATTGTTCTGTATCTCCAAGCAAACAATCAAACAACACCTCGTGAAAAACACCACACCTTGTGAAGTACACCACGTGAACTTGTTCTACTTTGGCATGCTAGTCCAACCCCTTGCATGATGGAGTTCTACTTGCAGCACTTGCTGCAGTTGCTGGCCAGGCTTGCTCCTTGCAAACAGGACATAATCACAGACACATAGCATCACGCCCAGGAGAATGGGTTCCAACTGGCCCACAGCAAGAAATGGTGGTGACTGTAAAAAGCAGAAACACAGACATAATGAGCTGAGTCCAAAGCTCTTAGAATCCCAACGAACAGCCAGCTGCCTCACTGTGGCAGACCTTCTTCGACACAGCAGACTCAGCTTTGAAAAAGGTTGCAGTGGTTCCTTGGCATGCTTCCTTGCCGCACTGCGGTGTTTTTTTGCTGTGCCGCTAGGTGACATGCAAATGAAATTGTGGTGTCTCCCTGCTCAAGACATATCAAATTTCAGAGTGTTTGCCACACAGTTTTGCATTGTTTCCAAATTTCTGATGTTTCAAAATTTTTGCTTCTTTCCATCTTGCTCATCCAAAATGAGAAAGATTGGCTGCTTGACTGGGTTTGCTGCAAGAAATTTCAGTCAGAAACCTTTGCCTTTGCAGATTGGAAAGCAACAGAAGCAGAACATTTACAAAGCACCCCAACAATTGGATAATAAACGCAGGACCAGAGTGACTGCAAATGTGCACACATGCCCAACTCATTGACATTGAATCTATGACTGCATAATTACCATGTTCCTAGATTGAAACTGCTGAACTGCAAAGCTTCAAGCTATGCAATTAGAGTGCACGGACAGTTTCTTGAAATAATTAAACTTCAAAACGCTTTGTGCGGGTACAAGCAACAAGTGCAGCACTGCATGTACACATTCCAAATGCAGTTGGCAGTGCCAAATGTATGCCACGCAATGGCCTACAAACAAGATCTACAAACAAGTATTGCACAAGGTATCTAGCTACGGGAAGGGACGGAGAAAAAAAAGCTATCCGGGTAAGAAAAGATGAGGGAAGTAAAATAAATTTGTGCGCGAAGGCAAGCAGGGGCCATCATCGAAATATTGTCAGCGAGTAACAAAACTTGATGAGGGAAATGGATAACTCGTTCCAGGAAAAAAAAAATCAGCATCACACACTGCAGGATGAAATTTGAAACACCATGCCAGTTGCACTGTCTAAATTCACAACTCAGAAATTTTGGCATTCACAGCGCCTGGTACGTTTATATCTTACGCGTTTACCCTGCCAGCTACCTGAGTGGAAGATGCATGATGCTTGTTTAGCAAAGAGCAAGTTGGCAATGCACAGCATACACTACTACACATCACAACTAGTCAAAGCATGCAACTACAGCACTCACACATCTCTACATATATCCACATTCTGCAGAATGCATCCACAAGCAAGGCGGAGAATGGCAGACCATGTGCCACTGGCCCTCTATCAGCATGTGCAACACATCTAAATATCTCTTGGGGGGAGGGGGGCCCAGGGGTGCAAAAACATTGCAAGCGGACGAAACCTCTCAGGACTGTACTTTAGGGTGGACACTAACTAAAACAGGGTTCAACATGACAGAGGTTGGGGTAACATTCGTACAACCCACATGGGAACCTCACAGAGGAAAGAAACAAGCTGGTTGGGGTGTGGTTTGCAGCCATAAAGAGTGGGCTGATAGCCCAATGGCACATTCGTTCCCCCTCTCAATTTCCCTCCAGACGAAAGCTGTCCCACAAGAAGTAAAATTTGCGGGTTGGGCCAAAGACAACAACCAGCAAGGTGTCATACCAGCGCCAGTGGCGGTGGGGTCCAGGCAAATGCAAATTACAGGTTGCCTACACGGAAAATGCCTCCAGGCTGCCAACCCAAGATGAAGGTCAGGAGCGTTTTTGCCAACAAACAGAGGGCAAGTGAATCGAGAAATTGAACAAATTATGATTCTCTTGATCTGAACATATGTACACCTGCAAATCAGGACAAAATTCAGGTTGCAGGTACAGGTATTGCTTGGGAATGGAGCCTTCAGAAGGAATGCTGTAGGTAATTCGAAATGGCAGCTTCAAAACAACACATGGTGGAAAACTCTCCGATATCTTTCTTATGATTTTGCCATCAGCAACAAGATGTATGCACAATGCTGGTCTGCTGAGGACCTGACCAATGGATTAAGACGTATTGAAGTCCAAAGACCTGTTTTGCAGCAGCAGAATTGTGGGATGGGTTGCAAAACACCATAAATTCATGGCCTCAGAAAAATACCCCGTGTGTGTGATACGTGATCACTCACTGCGCTACAAACCAATTCAGTGGCGTTTTTGCCACTTTCGCCGTCAGTGGCAGAGATTTGGCAGGACTCAAGGTTTAGAGATCGCCTCAGGCTTCAGGATTCCTGTGCAGTGAGGGTCCAATGTGAAATAATCTGAGCATGGCTGAGCACTGGCTGCAGGGAAGGCAGAGGCCCGAAAAAGGTTAAAGAGTCCCCAGGAGGGTTAACGGCGACGGAGAAGAAACACACAGAAGCATCCCTACAGCTGAGCTGTTACTCCCGATGCTCTGGTGCCCAGGGCTGTGTACATGATCTGCAAAGGGCTGTAGTTGGACTGGCTGCACCTGTGCTCCAGTGCATGGGGTGTGGTTCAGGTGTACTGAGCTGCAGAAAAACCGGCCTGCAGGTGACCTCTTGTGCCCGGGGGCATGGATGAAAGCTGAACTGTAAGCCCCTATGCCCCAGTGCACACTGGCACTTTCAGCCACCACAAACCAGTCTTCCTCCACTCCATACACAAACCAATGCACTTGACAGCACCATTCCCAATCTGCGTGCAGCAGCTTGTAGGCAGAGGACATGGTGCACATGGCAGCAAAGCGCATGTGATGCTGGAACTAATACCCACTGTGTCGGTATGAACCCATCCGCTGCCGCACTGGATATGCATCCCAACCCGAAGAATACCTGTAGAAAAGGCGTTAGGCAGGTGGGTACGGGAAAGGGACAGATGGAGGGTTGAGACCAACAGACACATCCGATCATCTTCCAACCAGCACCTCATAGGTCACTCACAACCGCAGTGGCCTAGAGTAGCTGGTGCTGCCTCAAGCCACCAGTGCTCCCTGGCACTGGTTGATGTTGGTTGCACCAACATCCATTGCCTGTACTGTTCCCAGCTGGGTGCACAGCATCAGGGGGCAACGCGGGCACAGCATGGAATGCTGACCAGAGCACAGCTGGGCTGGGAAGCGCATTGCTCTATAGGTGCCAAGCAGCTGTCTCTTGTCAAAACGATCAATTGGGTGGGTGTGGGTGACACAGTGCTGTTTGGCGCACTATCCAGCCAATTGAAAAAAAATTGGAGGGTACCCTTCATGTGGCGAGACTGTCCGTTCGGGCATCGGCGGCCCTGTAGTAGCGATGTCCGTGGCACATCAGTGCACCAACGGGCCAGATTGGGCCATATTAATATCCCCGTGACAATTTTCCACTTGCTGTACCCTTGGAGGCGCCTAGAAAACCAAGGGTCGCTCCCAGGGAGGCTGCTTGACGAGTATAATTACCGGCTGAAAAACTGGCTCCATCAACAAACGGGGGGGCTTTTCCTGCCTGCTGTAATGTGAAATGCGAGTTGTGGCGCAGAAACCTGGCCACCACAAAAACTCGCATGGCATCACTTTCCGTGGAAGCCCCCCCCCCCATCCCTTTTTTAGGGCTGGAACACTGCTGGATCAGTGGAGGTCACAAACATCTGGCTGGGTCCAGGAAATCACCTTCCGCTACCGATCAGCAACAGGGGGGATGGGGGTGCACTTCAATCCGCATACATTTTGGCGGCATCTGCACACAGTGGCATGGTGTTCGTCCCAGACAACCTAATCCCATACTACTTGCAGTTCATTTGGCTTCATTTGGCATTACGCAATCAAATCTGAAACTGCTCCTTTCGCTGAGATGTGCTAAGCCATCTACGCATGTGGCGGGAAACAGGCATCATTTGAGTAGCAGCATACAACCTGAGACCGGAGGCCTGCGCTTCGAAATACAGTTGCACACCCATGCCATATGAAAACAAACCGCCTGTCCACTTGATGCTTGATTCGGTGTGTGGTGTCACTCAATAACT
Organism: Eutreptiella sp. 'Long Island Sound 2002'; assembly: GCA_964036045.1. Lineage (NCBI taxonomy): Eukaryota > Euglenozoa > Euglenophyceae > Eutreptiales > Eutreptiaceae > Eutreptiella > Eutreptiella sp. 'Long Island Sound 2002'. The sequence continues at coordinate 17,055,534 of OZ038387.1, read as the reverse complement.
CAAGCACCCGGCAGAGTGTTTTAGGGGGGCGTGAACCTGCATGCATCATGCCCATTGTTGTGGCTGGCCACCAGCGACGGAGTTTTCCTTCATGCGCCTTTGCCACCAGGCCATGTCGGGCGCAAACCCTGCAACCAGGGCCTAACTGCAGCCGAAAACCAGGAAAGGGGGCGACAGGAAGGGGGGATGGGGGGTGGAGTCGTGGCCTGCACACACAACACCAAAAACGCACAACAACTCCCAAACACACCCCGAACAACCTCCTGGACGTCAGGGCGTGCGCAAAAAGGATCTTCTGGCAGCGATCCACTTCAATCCTATTCTGATCCGCCGTACCACACTACTACGACCGATGAGGCAAACGGGGTATCTGTGCAGACTTCGTTTCAGTAGTTTTAGTAGATTGGGGTTTTCTTGAAATCCGGGGGTGTGGTGCTCTGACGGCATGTGTGATCCCTGGCCGTCGTCTTTTGAAATGGGTCGGGCCCTGTGGCCCTGTGGCCAAGTGAGATCCTTATTGAACCCTCCCAAAAAACCATCATTTTGACCCCAACAACAAGTACCTTTGTGTTCAGTGCAGATTCATGTGAGGTGCCTCGGGGCAGTGTGTGAAGGAACGAACGGCATTTTGGAGGTTGTGACCCCAAGCCATTGGCCCGCACCCCCGGCGCCCTTCCCACTTATCACAGGAGGCCTCCAGCAGAGCCCCTAAGCGGGCTGGCAGAGGCTGCCCCATGCGCAGCTCTTCCCGAACCCTTTGGGCTACCCCCTCCCCCCGCCCCCCGGGGGGCCGCCGCCGCTGATCATTTCTTTTACCGATCCCTCGTGGTCATGACATTTTTCAGGTCAGCGGTACCCCTGACGAGGGGATGTCCGAGTCATGGAGGTCATTCGATCACGAGAACGCCCGATGCACTGCGGGTCTCGCTGAACACAATGCGATCTGCCCGTCACAGACCCAGACCCCCCGTTGTTCACCGTCTGCGACGGGCTCAACGTGTGGGTGCGTTCGATGCCAATGGCAAACCGGCCAGACCCATGCAATGCAAACCCACCTCCTCCGTCCAGTAGCACTTTGTTGAGGCGAAACCGCCAAAAAAAAAAATCGCCGAAAACGGGTGGGCGCATGCTGCAGCAATGCACGTGCACGGGCTATGGGGTGGGGCTCGGGGGGGCCCACTTCCTCGGCTGAAGGCCGAATCCCCGGCTCGCGAAGAGTGTTCAGCGCTGCAGGACGGTGGGCGGGAAGACGGCCAATGCCACACAGCGGGGGGTCCGTGACAGGCACACGGCATACCCCATTCCAGAACGGTGCATGTGCCCGTACGAACTGGCGGTGATACTGGGCTCCCGGTAAACGCGCGGGTCCATTGCTGGGCCATGATTGCCCCATTGCGACCTGCACGGGATGGCATTCCATGCACCGGGCCATGCGTCCGCAGCGGTGACCAGGGCCCCTCTCCCAACGTGCATCTTTCATGGGACATGCTGATAGAGACGCGGACCACGGATGGACTGCGTAGCCTTGGGGACTCCATCGCTTTGGAGCGTTTCGTGACTATTGCGAGCCAACAGTCGCGCGCGCCAAAGCGGTTGGCGCACGGCCCCATCGGCTCGACTCAAGAAATACCCTGAAACAAATCTCTCTGTGTCTACAAACTGCCGAACCCCCGCCTGCGGCCGCCCATCCTCCTTGTGCACAAACCGGGATCGTCTTTCCTCGGCGGCGACCCCGACGGCACCACACACACACCCGGTGCGCCAGGCGAGACTATGTCTCTTTGGGTCACTACTTATCCACTTAGATTTGCGATACTCGGCGGAACAGACAGTAATTGTGGATTGTGCCAATGATTGCAAAGGTCTTGACAAGAGCTTCAGAGTGGTCATGTATATGGCGGTCGTTCATGCATCGCACCGCATATGTACGGTCCTACCATCTGCCTTGCTGATCAGACGAGCAGTGGAGCTCACGCCTAAAGTCACATGTTCACAACGATGCGCTGTCAACACGACCTCCCAAACGGCGATATCTGGTGCCACCTACGGTAGCCTACTGGGACAGCCGAACCCCCCCCCCCCACACACCCTCCAGCCCCCCCCCCCCCCCCCCCCCCCCACCCTCTAGCCGACCCCCTCCCAGACCCTCCAGCCGAACCCCCCCCACTTTTGACCGATAGCTTGGGGGGTCATCGCAACAGGACCGGTTGTAGTCCCCCCCCCCCCGTGGAGTCAGTGGTCTGGTACAATTGAGTAAAATGGGGTAAAACGGAGCAAAAACATTTGAAAAGAAAACCTCCATACAACACAGTCTTTTGCACAGGGCGGATGCACTCCACTCTGCGTCCAAATCCTGCCCTAGGTGAGCGGCGGTGTGCCGTGCTGTGCTGTGCTGCAGCGTGCGGTGGTGTGCCGTCGTGTGCTATGGCGTGCTGCGGTGTGCCGTGCTGTGTTGTCACTGCAGTTGAGACTTGTTCGGTTGGCTGGAAACGGGGTTGCCGGTGTATGGGGTCCGGTATGAATGCACCGGAGCCCCTGAGCAAAACCGGGTACTGTTGTCCTTCTTTTTGTTGGATATTGCCCGTGCAGATTCTTGCAACGCGGTGCGTCGCCTTTGCCCCCCCCCCTGTGCTGACAAGGGACACGCATGGGAAGCAGGTCATACATTGGGGCTGGCCGTGCATGTCCATATGGCATATGGCCCTGCAAAAAGGAAGCGGGTGGTAGTGACTGTGAATACTAAGCCATCAACACGCAGGCTTGCTCACGCTGTTCTGAAAATAGCGGCAAATTTGAGGCCGCGCATTCCGGGAAACTCTGCGTTGTCCCCCCACGGTCCAGTGTCTGTACACTATCCTGCTCGGAGTATCCCCAGCTGTCGGCCAAGAAATCACAGAACGACCGGCTGTATTTATTCTGTTTGGAGGGCCTGTGGATCTGAGGGTGTTGCACGCATGATCTTTTTGACAATCTGTTGCTGATGCACAGCAAACCAGATGCTCATGACCGAGCTCATGACCGGGCGGTCCATAACAACGGGCAGGTTCCCGTGCAGTACAACTCACGTGCCATGTCTGTCGTATGGCTTCCTTGTTGGTCCAATTCACTTGCGAGGGGCAGTGTTGGGGGCTGGGGGGGATGCGGGTGGGAGTCTGTGTCACTACTCATGATTGCCACGCGTTCCTTCTGCCTCCTGTTTCCAAGTGCCGCCTGCCTGCTTAGCAAGCGCTCCTTTAAGGCGCTCCCCAACGGGGGGGGGAACTGAGTCATCAAGGATCGGCCTCTCGTCCGGCGAAACAGTCCGGCTTTGGAACCAAGAATTTCGAGGCTCCTGGCAAACGATTCCCTGGCGAACACGACGCACAACGTTTGATGTGGCCAGTCAAGAGAAACGGGGGATCGAGAATGGCAAGTACTGAAGCCCCCTCCCACCACCACACCCAGCCCAGGGTAGGTGCCTTCTCCTGGCATTCCACGTGGTCATGTCCTGACAGCGCTGTGCGCATGCACCATCCAAGCCTGGGCACCCTCCATTTTTATGCTCGTGACATTACTTTCTCACCCTTTCGCATGTTTCGTGGCCGTGATGCACCCCCATAAACCCATCCCCCGAGCCAGGGGTGTGCTTAACGGGAGGAGGGGTCTGGGACCCAAAAATTTGTGTACCAAAAATGGCCCGACAGGATGTTCCCTATTGTAAATTGAGTTTTTTCCCACTGTGGTCACTTTGGGCTTTTGGGGGGGGGGGGTCCAGAGGGGGGGGAGGGGACCCTCCTTCTTGCGTAAAAAAAATTACTCACAGGCCTGCCCCGAGCGATGAGTGGGTTGATGGGCAAGCAGGGCAGGGAGGGGGAGCGGGGTGCTGAAGTCGCAGGTTGAGGCCGGGCTGCCCCCCCCCACCCCCGTAAGTAACGACCGCATGTAACGGCTGCGAGACCAGCGGCCCAAAAAAAGTGCCGCCACGGCACAGTAGCCCAGCCCGTTGCCGCCGGGCGGAAGACGAGCCCGCCAACGAGCAGACTGCCACGCCCAGAAGTTTGGGACAGGTGCACCGCGGACTTGCCAGGCGCCCCGGCCCCCCTTCTACTTGTGGGTTTGTGTCGTATGCCCCTGCCCTTGCCCAGTCCCCCATGCCCATTCCTCCCCTGCACCTCGGCCCCTGGCAGGCCCTCCTGGCATAGCCCCCTCTCCCTAGCTTCGTATGCATCTCTCTGTGTGCTGCCCGTGCCACTCCCTCAACAGCCTGCGCGTGCAGCAAGCGCCACTGGCCTCTCTCTCCTCGTGCCGGTTCAGGGTTTGGGAGGGGGGGGGGGGGTGTTCGCTATGTCCACTGTAAATGTACAGTGGTAGCGCACAGTGACTTGTTCGGGGCTTGCACGAATTATTCACTGGTATTGAGTAGTCATGATGTACAGCACGGCAATGACTGACAACTAACACCACCACATGCGAGACAGCCCCATACCATTTGCCGCATCGGAGACATATTGCCTGCAAAAGGACCGGCATCCAGACAGCAGGTGGTCAAAGAGCGCATTGCAGTGGAGAACCGCGGACAACCCAAAGAGTACATAACACCACACAACATAATTTGAAAAAGAGGGCTGCATCCCCCAACCCCCCCTTCACCAATCAGTATGGGGGGCACTGCGCTACCTCAACCGCACCAACACGTTCATTGCTTCCCCTTCGCCCCCTGCAGCCCCCCCAGTACCCTGAGGTGGCAACCAAGGGGGTGGGGGGGCAGGGGGGGCTGTCCCAGTCAGAAGAACAGAGGGTGGTCAAGGGCATCTCCATGCCCTTGGACCCCTTAGGTGCACCGACGATTTCTCAGGCCCAGTCTGGGGTGGGCAGGCTTTCAACTGGGGGGGGGGGGGTTGATACAGCCCTCTGGGTAGCCCCCCCTCCCAAAAGGCTCGGATGACGGCCCCCCCAAAATCCTGGCAGACTGACCCCCGGGTCCCGGAGGTGACCCGGACCCCAAATTCGGCAAAAAATGACCCGACGTCCCCTGTGAGACCACAGGGTGGGACCTTGGGTTCTTGGGACCCCTGCAAACGGAACCCCTGACCGTCAGCCGCCTCCGAGTGCCCTGGGCCAGACGCCTTCGGTGAACGGCGTTGTTAAGCACGGGGCCTCTTCTGGATGCGCCACTCAATATACATCTCAACCCGGCCCCTTGCGCGACGACCAGCAATGCTTCACCGCCGGACCAGTGGGGCGTTCGGCGGTCAAGGGGGTTACCGCTATACACCTCCCTCAGTCGATGCCAACGGCTGGATATTGATGAATTAGTGGAGGCAATCCATGGGTTGTGCAATTCAGGGCCCGTCTGTCAACTTGAGTGCGACTTTTTCTGATGTTGGGACGTTGAAAGTGGACATGGACAGCAACCAGTGTTCTGAAACCGCTTAGGTTGGAGGACCCATCACGGCCCCAATAGTGTCTTGTCTTCGGTGGCTTTGTTTGACTGGCTGGCAGACGGCTTGGGAGGTGCTGGTGCAAGCGCGCACAGAGCCCTCTGCCATTCATCCGGGGAGGAGGAGGGGATGATGTCACACATTGACAACGATGGTGGGGCTTGGGGCTGGGGGGGTGATGGAAACATCAAAGTCGAAACATCAAAAGACCGCCTGTAATAAAGTACCCGCTGCGGAAGATCGCCGGTTGCGAGGGGGGGGGGGGGTCTACAGACATATTCCCCCGTCCGGGTGCTGGCGCCCTTTGATTGCCCTTCCCACCCTTCTACTCCAGTCCTCACTGCACAGACTGTACACAGTGTCGATATGCTCTTCCCTCTGCACAGTGTCGAAATGCTGCACATGGTGTCTACAGACTGTACATGGATAAACGCCTTTCCACAGGGCGACACAGAGGGTTCACATGGTCTGCAATACACAGTGTCTACACAACACATGGGTCAACGACTTGAGGCGATTCTCTTCTAATTGTGCAGGCCTCAAACAACGCAAACATACTGCATACTACATACTGCACAGCATGTGTATGGACCAAAACACAGACACACAAGAGAATGCAAAAGAGGAGCCACTTAATATTGGCACATCACGTCTACAAAATGTGCAAGGTGTACACCACCGGTCTAATGGAGCCCCGGGGAATAAAATGCGCCGGTTGAGGAGATCCGTGCGTGCAGTTTGCAGATACTCCGCACACAGCCAGTCGCTCACCACTGCATATTCGGCAGCATGTAGACACTGTGCGTGGCATGTAGGCAATCTGCACATTAGAAATGAAAGTTGCAAGCAACAACAAAAATCCACCTGAAATGATACAACTGGAACATTGGGATATGCGCAGAACACATGTGAAGTCAAGACTCCAGTCAAGGGGTTCCTCGGCCTGAAATAGGGTAGCTCAAAAAATGAGCATTCACCCTAATCTTGAGCCTAGCCTGAAATGCGCTGTCTCAAACCAAGCATATGAGTGTTCAACCTACTTGCCCCATGACCATCACTGGGAGGGATTCAGATGTGTTATAATGTCTGTGCGTCAAAAAAAAATGTTCACAAGTAATGAGGACCACCTAGAATGCTGAAACTGGCGTCTTTTGGGCCGTCACGAGCCACTTTTGGTCTGTTTGGTCCGGTGCAAAATCCTAGATTGTCTTCAAAAAAGTATTTTGCCCTTGGGGAAACCAATATTCGAATATTTAGCAACATGTGATGGACATGCATCATGGACATTTTTCTGGGAGGCTGCTGAAGACAGAATTTTTCTGCAGGTGCTTTTAGCGCCAATGGTCATGTTAGGCCCAAGCCGGGCGGAATGGGTATGCCGGTTGGGAGTTTTACAAGACTCTCCAGTCACTCGGGTCTGCAAATATACTCTAAATCTCACATGTTCCTCAACAAACAAACCACGGACCGATGATTGGTCATATCGTCACCACTATGACATCAACATTTTGCCAGTAGCACAGGTCACAAAGAGATATACATGAAATATACAACTACACACACACGCACACATGCTTGTAGTTGCCCCCCCCCCCTTGCAATCCCCCCCCATAGCGCGCGACGGTCTCCCCCCCCGGGGGGGGGTCGCCAAGTGATGGTCTTCCCCCCCGGGGGGGGGGGGATTGCAAGTGTATTTCAAGGCAAACTGTGGTACCCTCCACTGTTGCAAGCAAACAGAACACAGGTGAAGCGACTGGGGTGATGCAACCACCACTGCCTGGAGCCCTGAGAGTTGAACACTCTCATGATCCACTTGAGTGACCCCACCAGGTATGTACCGCATGTGGCAAAACTGCGGCCCATTTGGCAAAGGCCGCACAACAGTGGCCAACATGTGTGCACCAAAAGTGCGTGAGTGGTACCATACACGGTCACCGGGAGAAAACATCTTGGGTCTGAAAAAGGGACACGACACCCTGTACACCGCCTTTGGAGAGAGAATATCACAGAATACACGGAGGTGACTGATTTGAAGTAATGGGAAAGCAATGCAAGAACGTGTGTGTGACAGATGGGGAACACAAAGCACCGCAATAGATATTGCCTAGCAAAACAGTGAAGTGACGGTCCCCCCCCCCCCCCGGGAAAGGGGGGGATTGTGAGGGGGGGGGATCCATACACACACACACAACACGATGAGAAACCCCCACACACACGCTTGCGCGCACACACGCACACAGGGAGGGAGAGAGAGAGAGAGAGAGAGATAGAGAGAGAGAGAGAGAGAGAGAGCAAGAGAGAGAGAGAGGCAGACAGGCAGGCAAACAGACATGGAGGGGTGCCCAGATGAGCAGTCAGAGGGCACCTTGTGCATTTGGCCCCATGTATGTTGGAGCTTGGATGGAGCCTTGGCGTTGCAGTGCAGCTTGCTGCTGCTGCTGCTGCTGCTGCTGCTGCTGCATGGCAGCTTGCTGCTGCTGCTGCTGCAATGCAGCCTGCTGCTGCTGCTGCATGGCAGCTTGCTGCTGCTGCTGCTGCTGCACGGCAGCTTGTTGCTGCTGCTGCAGTGCAGCCTGCTGCTGCTGCTGCTGTGCAGCCTGCTGCTGCTGCTGCTGCTGCTGCTGCTGCTGCTGCTGTTGCTGCTGCTGCTGCTGCTGCTGTTGCTGCTGCTGCTGCTGCTGCTGCTGCTGCTGAAATGCCAACTGCTGCTGCTGGTGTTGCATAGCAGCCTGCTGCTGCATCTGCTGCAGCGCAGCAATCTGTTGCTGCAGTGCCGCTCTCTGTTGCTGTTGAGCTGCCGTCCCAGCGTTGGCTGAATTCTGTGAGCAAGAGCATAAATGATGGACAGGAGTCACCCTAAGACCAAGCTTTTGGGACCGCCAATCCAACAAATAATGTGGCAACAAATGAGAGAGTTTCGCCTGCTGCAGAATTCAACGTCCATCTCTGCAGGGGAAAATCCCCTGGTGCCTTCCCAAACTGTTCTTGTCACTTGGTACCAATTGATATGATGCTCAGCAGCTGTCAACGAGTCTCAGCAACTCTCACCAACCATCAGCAATACTCAGCAATCGTTGGTTAATCCAGGTATATCAGCATCCACCCCTCAACACCCATCACTACATGACAACCCTTCAACTGGCAATGAGCCACTCGACAGCGTTAAAAACCCTCCAACTGGTCACCCCTGGTCCTGGGCCGCAGGGTCATTGATTTCTATTTTGAGAATAATGTTTGATGTGCGCTTGGGAGCCTTCATCAACATGGGAAACGATGGGCAAACAATTGTTTCGGGCCTTTGCAGCTCTGGGGGTGCTGTGCACACAGTGCAAAGCTTTTGCGTTCCAGTAAATACCAGTCCAAGTTTTCGGCAGGTAAACATTAGGCCACAACATGACGTCTCCCAGTTAGGCGCGAAAGGGTTTTGCATGGTGTTGAGTTGGGTTGTTTCAGCCGCTGTGGTACTAATTGCCCTTTTCAAATTTTCGCAGTGCGCTTTTTTGGCTTCCTATGTGCTGCATCTATGAATTTGGTTGTTGGCACTTTTTTGCCACTGTAATTAGTTACCCATAACTGCCCTGAATGATTTTTTTTGATTTGCAAATCACATCAGTGTGGGCATTTGGCTGTCTTACAGGTGGTAGACACTGTGGCCGAATCAGCCGAATAAATAGACATACAAAAAAATGGGGGGGCATGGCACTAAATCGAGGAAAAGGGCAGCACAATGGCTGTGGGAGTGCACCCCAACCATAACAATCACATCGGGGCCAAAGCGGTAGGTCTGGTGCAAAAAAAGCGGGCTGGCTTGTCTGCACAAGATACATACCTGTGCATTCGCCTCAAACTCAGTGAGTTTCCTAAAGAGACACAGCACAATGTGGCAAGACGCAACCACTGCAAACACTATGCAGGCCTGGGATAAAGCATCGCTTTTGCAGTGAGGCAAGGGAAGTGTTTGGCCTGGATGCAATCCCCCTAACCTTCCTTCAATGTGACACGTTGCACAAGGCAAAGCATTTGGAAGGGGTGCCCCCCTGGTATGGACCACGGAAAAGATTTCTGTGCGTTCGGAAAAAAACATCATATGTTGATTGGCCGCATTTCCATCCAGATTTCCACCAGCCCAGTGTTCTCCGGCCAGCCCAAGGCCTCTCTGGGAGGGGCAGATAGTTGACTTGCAGCCCCGCTCAAGCACAAAGGCAACCTCCTCAACCTCAAATTGCGGACCAAACTAGCGTGTGGCCTCGGTGGGATATTCTTCACCTCACCTCACTTACAGTCACCGAGCACACCTCTGCAACTGTTCATTTTGCTCGGCCAGGGTGCCCACCTGCTGTTGAATCATTCTGAAGAATAAACAGGATGCAAAGGAAGGGTGGGAACGCAGAGGGTTTCGGGAATCTTTGCAAGTTTCGCTTCGATGTGCAAACATATCATCATTTAGGGGGGGCGGGGGTATGTGTATACTTTTTGAAATCTGCAAGAAAAGGGCTTCAAGATGAGCCAGGTCCCAGGCTCTCTCTCTGCAACATGTGGAATGGGCACAGCATGGAGCAATGCACAGGTCATCACTCATTATTCTGAATCGGAATTGTTCTCATTGTCCGCACAAGCAGGGACCCCATTGGGGCACACACACACCCCTGTTGGTGGATGGGCACATATTTCTTCAGTTTGTCCCATTCCTGCAGCCTGTGTTCCTTAGCTGGTACCCACCCTGTGTTGAGAAGCATAGCCCAGAGGCCATCAGATGTAAGGTCCACATTTCGCTGCTTGGTCAATAGGACCTTGCACCATGCAATGGCCTCACTACGCCCTGGTTTCAGCCAAACAAAGCCAGGCTGTCTGCCTCAGCTTGAGTCACCCACACCCACTGTGCCCCCCCAGAGCAGGCTCTTTTGCGCACCAAAGGTTGCTGTGGTGCATCAGGGGAAGCAACAGCACATGACGTGAATTTGTATGTAGACATGGTGGCTGCCTGTTGACAAAAAGAGGCAGCAAGCAACACAGGCACCGTCCAAAACGGACGAAAATCTCAAACATGTCCTCAGTGCAGCATGCAGACCTGGGGTGTTTCGAATAGCCCTTTTCAAGGCCTTTCCAAATACGTCCCACATACCCTCACCTACCAGACACTCAGTGGACACAAATGAGGCAACAATGGCACTGATCCCCGAAAACCCTCCGCACGAATCCTGTATACACCGAGAGATATTATTGATTCTGCTCGTGGCAATGACATCCGTTTACTCACAGTTACAAGGCACGTTTACTCGAGGCTACAACGTTCTAAGCGTGTGGCCGCCATTACCAATATTGATAAGAGTATCAATTTTACTTCCAGTTACCATAGACCCAACGGTGGCCTGTGGTTGGACCCTGGTGGGCAGGACCGGCCATCAAAATGCGTCGCATGTCCTGTTTGCACAACCTAGTTGACAAATTTGGTAGTGCTTTAAACAAACCTGTCGACCGTATCGATAAACACTTCAAATTTCCACCGGGAAAAATTGTGGGGACAAAGTGTGGCAGGGCTGGGAAATGCAACGAAAACGGAACATTAGCTGTTTCCCTTTACACTTCCATGAGCGATCAGACCCCCCCAAAAAAATTCAACCGACTGCTTTTGACCTCTATGACAGCGATACAGGTGCCTCCTGTCAACATTTTCCATAATCATATTTGCCACGCCCGGATTCCTCTACGCCTCGAACAGTGCAGCACAGGTCCACGAACAACACAGGTCCAGGCATGGCAGCACCGGATCTCCTCCTTCTGCACTGTACTGTTCTGCCGCTCAAGCTCCAGCAGCGACATTGCATCTGCCAATTGGTCCTTCAGCTTCACCAGATCTGCATCCTGCACAACACAGGCGCACAAAAGGATGTGCCCCACCGAAGCACACAGGTGATAGCCAACACCACATGTGTGAGATGCCTGGTCCCTGGTCCCTATTTGGCAAGAAGGCCAAGCATTAGATCCCAAGGCCACCCATGCGCACACACCACAATCCACGCACCCACACATCCACACACAGCACCCACCTCGGCACCCAACGCCATACCGGATATGCTGCACCGCCAAGCGCCTGGTTCTGCGCCTTCTGGAATGCTTCTTGTGCCGCAAGGGCCGCCTGTTGTGCAGCGGAGGCGCCGCCGGACTTGGCCTGCATCTGCGCCTTCTGGAAAGCCTGCTGGGCATGCTGTGCCGCCTGGGCAGCTCGCACGGGCTTGGCCGGAGAGGGTGGTGTTGCTGGTGGGGGCTTTACTGGGATAGTCTAAGAGAAAGCGATGGACGCAACAATCCTCGACAACCGCTCACCCAATCCCTTCACTATGGAAAACGGTGGGTGGATGCATTAAAGGGCCATCGGCACTGTCAACTGGAGCAGCTGTTGTTGAACTGGGGGCGCTCGGTGAGAGTCTCGAGTGCAACGAATGTTGCGCTGATCAAAATGTGTCATCCGCCACTGAACTGAGTTGGGAGCACATTTGGTGAAATTGAGTGAGCAGTCTGATGGAACTCAGTAAAATTCGGTGCGACTATTTGTCATCTTGCTGCTCAAGGCGCCCGAATCTGCAACTGCAAGGGTTATGCAAACATTTGTCCTGTCCCTGCTCAGGGCGATCTGATACGGCAGGGGTTATGCAGCCGTTGCGGGATACAGCGACGGATTTTAGTCACTTTTGCATGACCTGTTCCATACATCAGGGCCCCCACAACGGTGAGAATAGTTGCATAAACTGCTGCTGTACAGAAGGCCTCGAATTGTGGAGGTGACACAGCTACAGAACCCCTGCCGTATCAGGGGTCCTCAGAATGGCCAGGGGACAAACGCTACAGTATTCCTGCAGGATGTCGGGGTCCCCATGGAGGTGATAAACGGCTACTTAACCCCTGCCATATCGGGGTCCCCAAAGCAGGTGACACACGGCTGCATCGCTTCTGCTGTGTCATTGTACCCAGAGCAAAGTGACAGAAATGGCTTTACAACCCCTGCAGTATCGGGGGTCCCTCAGAGTCGCACAGGTCGCACAGATGACGAATGGCTACAAAACCCCTGCTGTGTCACGTTCCCAGGTTGATGACATTAGCGCCATAACTCCTGATGGATCAAGGTCCCCAAGGAGGTGATAGGTAGTTTGTATAACCGCTGCCGCATTGGCTGCCCCCTGAGCGGGGAGGGGACAAATGGCTGCATAGCCCCAAAGGACCGGGGGTAGGGACTTGCCAGAAAAAAAAACAGGACAATATAGATTTCCTATTCAGGAAAAAAACCCGAGTAAAAAAATCTGCCTCATTGAAAAAAAAAATAAGGCAAAAATTGTTGATTGCCTTTTACTGAGTACAAGGTAGAACAACGTAAACAGGGGGGAACTATGGAACAGAAGTGAGGAAAAAATTCACTCTTCTTCTTGAGACCCCTCAGTTGGAGTGGTGGCTGTTTGCCGGATCAGATGGCAGGCTTGGGCCACACACGACTGCAAAATGGGCCTGTACATGCCACACCCTCTTGAAAACACTCTGTCTCGGGAAACAGGTGGCATGGTAGATGTAATACCCCAACCGTCTGAAAAAACGCTGCAGTTTTATGACCTGTGGTCTGATCCCCATTAGGTTGTCCCAAACCGAGAAGGAAGGAGGGGCCGTGGGGCATTGATGAAAGTGTATGTTGTTACCTGCACTTGAGGTTCTGAGTGGGTATTTGTTTGCATTTCCCCTTGAGATACTGCACCCCCAGTCTTAAAGAGCCCCCATCCCAACCGCCCGATATGGCCTGTAATGCTGAAGGTTAAAAATCGGAACAGACTCTCTCACTGGTCGCAGATTTAAATGCCTTTTCCAGCCGTTGAGCCTTTTATGGTGTCAGGTTCAGCTCGGAAACCACCTTGTAACATCACGGTAGTACATACGGTGTGCTGTATCCACACACGCTCTGTGTCTCTTTCATCTCCGACCCCTCTCCCAACTGAAATCACTTCGAGTTTCAACATTCGATGTGAATGGCAAAGAGAAATCGGAGATACGGGGGCGGTCCATATTGGCAGGGATAAAATGACGGGGCAACTAGCTGAACAAAATGCCTTGTGCCTTCCACAAATGATGGATGGTGGTGCGGGATGGTCATGTGCACACTGTAATGCAATGTGGGCTGTAGCGCAACCCCTGCTCCGTGCAACTGCACTGCCACCCCCAACATCATTCATTGCCGTCGCACAACATCCGCCGGGCAGTGAAGACCTGCATTTGAACCGGATCCAAATAATACCCGACGCCGTAATCCCCATTCTTGAAGACGTATCCGGGCTGCGAGCCCTGGTATTCTGGCGCAGGCAGGAACGACCCGTCCTGTGGTGCATGGTCACGACAGGGGAAGGCAGCAGGCATGGTCAGACCCGAATCACCGGGTGGCTCGTGCCCCGAGACCAGCAATGCGGTTCGCACAGTGTCGTCACTGCAGCTCAGCTGACTCTAAATTCAATGAATCGATACCATTTTCATGGTGACACGGCGCCGCACACATACGTTAGGGGCGGCGACGGCAGAAGTGGGAGTAGCAGAAACTGGAAGCGATGCAGCTGCAGGCTCTTCAGCCCCCGGAAGTGTAACGCTGACAGTAACCTGCGCGACAATATGGGCGCTGGCCAAGGCTTGTGCGTGTGTTGGAGGCGATGAAGGGGCTTTTCGTCCTGTGCCTTTGCAGAACCGAGCCTCCTCGACTTCCCAGTGATCAGGAGACCAGTCAGAGAGCGAACCGGGACATGCAACCCTCGCTCGAACCAACGTGCGCAGAATACCTGACCGCAATGAGTGTCCACGTGCACCGTCCGGCTGGTGCCCTTAGGATCGGGGACAAACCCTGTCTGCATTAGCGTCTGCTCCACAAACTGACGGACAGCTCCAAAAGCAACTGCGTTGCGAATGAGGAGTGGGTCAGGGGGGCACTGAGCGCGTGTGCGTACCGGTGGAGGTCCACTAGCCGAGGGGCATGGAGTGCGACACTGCGAGCATCATTTCAGCGCCTAGGTTCTTCGGTGGCAGGTTTTGTACTGCAGCGATGTAACGGTCTAACGGGTCAGCATACAACCAAAGACCTGCACACTTTAGATCTTGAACAATGAAATACGTACCACAGTGTAATTTAAGGCATGTCCCCAGGGATGTATTAGAAGAGAGGAGGGGGAGGGGAGGGGGTCTGGAACCCAAAACTTTGTGTACCAAAAATAACCCAAATCAATATTTCCTTTTGTAAATTTCATTCTTTCCCACCATGAAATCTGGGTCCAGGGGTGGGTACCCCCCCTCCTCCTATGGTTGTCGGCCGTTCTAATACATCCGTGGGAGTCTCGCACATGCTTTATGCTACTGCCTTGATAACACAAAACCACCACATGCGTCAACAATTCTGCTCTCCCAATCGATCTCTCAAAGCACGCACAACGTCTCGTACGACAGTACCGTACCGTGCGCCGGACTGTGGAGCAACACGACCGGGACCCCCCCCCCCCCAAACAGCTCGGGATGAAGGAAAAACAAAAGACGGAGGAAAAAAAAGAAAAGGAAAGAGGCACACCACCTACAAACGATGGGACGAAAGGGGTGTAAGGGGGAGATGGAGAGGATATGCTGGAGGGCGGGTCTGATGCAGTGAAAGTTCCTCCGTTTGCTAAAAATACGTGTACATGTCGTGTGCCGTCGTATTTTTCAGGCATCACATGACCAGAAATTTGCTTTGCAGTCAGCGCCTAATATGCTGGACGCACAGGGGAGGTGCCCGGCAACCCCGCCCCCCCCCACACCCACTTCTTGGTTCTATATCACTTACTGAAAACACCCTGCCAAGCCAAGCCAAGAGAATTCCTCAGACGTGCAATTATAGCTTGCTTTGCAGCAGGGAATTGCGAACGGAGCCTCTAAAAGCCCCCAGAAGCCCTGTCCAACGGAGCGATTCATCAAATGCTTCCGGAAGCGGTCACTGAGAGAGAAACGTGATACACTTCTGTTCCTTTTTTTCTTTCAAATGCCTCGTCTGGCACTCACTCACAGGTCGAGAGTTATCTGTGTTTGAGATTCTAACAAACAGTGCTTTTGAAAAATTCTGGTGATCATCCTTCAAAAGGAAAGAAAGGTTTTGGGTGTACTTTGCGAAGGCAGACGCGGCATGTCGCTGTATGCCCCAGACATGGTCCCGATGACCCAACCCGTACTGTGGTCCAGAGGTTGTGCTTTTTGTCCTGCATTGGTGCTACATTCCATGCACAGCGATATAAATAGCCAATCACTCCGGTGACTTGGAAATATCTGAACAGCACCGGGTGAGGCTCAAATTTCGTGCCGAATTTCCACATTCGTGTAAATTGTGAGACAAAACGCCGGTTGGGCCTGCAAAAGGCCGGTGGGGTTGGGATGTTCTCTGGGCAAACAAATTCCAATCCTCAGGCTAGCAAGCAACTAAGCATGCACTCACTTGCAGCTCTGAGCACCGGCCCACATGAACCCCATTGTGCAACCCTCCGGTGCCACAGGGGCAAGCGGACATACTTTCAAACCACTTGAGCTGCTCGAGAGAGGGCCGCATGGTGGTAGAGTCCGGCAAATAGATCAAGGGCAACGGATACGCGTTCGCATCAGCAATATCCCAGCCATAGATCGCTGAACATGAGCAATGGACAAATGAACAGGGGCATTGCACCGAACGCTCTGTGCAGATGACACGAAAAACCCAAGCAGCAGGGCACTTGCTGTGATCAACGACCTTGATTCACGTCGGATTGGCGAATCTGCTCCGACTGCTGCAAAGCTGCACAACCCTCTCACCCATCCACTCCCTTGTGTACCATTCATGCCTAAGCGATGGAGACATATCCCACCTGCTCCACTGCGCCCATGTCGGCACGCCCCGTCTTTTGGCCCAATGCACCTCCACAACCGACACTTACTTTTTTATCGTCCTGATGAAGTCATCTCTTGTCCATTGTACAACTACCCCCAGACGACAGGATCAGAATGGCCTACCATCCAGGAGAGATTTTGAAACCAAGCACTCCTTTCCAACCCTAAACAAATCTCCAGCTGTCGCCGTGTCCCAGAGCGTAACCATGGCGATATGTGGTCTGTGGTAGGCTGGGATACATTGCCTGATCCATGCCCCTCATCCCACGCCCTCCTCCCAAGAGAATGCAATCAGACCAATATCATCAGCATCATCAAAAGGGATGGAGGTGATGTCCACAAACAAATACGAAGTGGCAGTGTACTCTTCCGATGGCTCCATCTCCTTCAAATCTTTGAAGTAAGCCAAACCGTGTGATTCTCCTCCAGTGCCCACAATTGAAGCATACTGCAGTCAAGAGGAGGGCTACGCGCTGGGGTTTGGAATCAGAGTCACCTTTAATTTTCCCCACAACGCTTGCCTTCTGGCCTTGGAGCTTGCAGCCGTCTGCAAACCTGCCACATCTCCTCTGGCTGTGCCTCTGGCATCCCTTGCCCCTGCGCCAACGCCCTCTGGACAAACTGCTCAGGCCTAATTTCTGATAGCTGAGGTGGCAACACAGAAAGAGTACTGGCCAGAGGAAAACGGAAAGACTGTTGGCACGGAGCGGTGTGAATCCTGGAAATACTCGAACACTACATTGGAATGCATAGAAAAGACCCTGTATGGGCATGTGTCTTGTTGGACGAAAAAGGGCTGGCATCCCACCCTCATCGATGGTTGAGCGCATGGTGCAATGTCTCTGCACTGCCGACCCGTACCTCCTGAACGTGGTTTTGTTCAGTCACCGCTCCCCAGCCACTGCCAACTTGCAAGTTCCATCCCTTGCGCGAGGGCGGTTTGGGCGGTTTGGGGCCTCGGTTTGCTCTTTCGTCTGTCCCATGGGAGAAAGAGCAACAAGATACTATGTGGAAACGTCATGTTGTCGCAACCAATAAAAACAACCCCCCTCCCACCCATCCCCTTGCGCGACGACCAGCAATATTTCACCATTTTGACCAGCGGGGGTCGCTAGACAGTGTTTTCGAGGTCAAAATGCGCCGTTTGGGCACAAAAAGTACGGGCCCGCTGTTGTGCCAAACACTGGTTTCCGATCAACATGTTCGCACTCAAAATCATCACCCACCCACATGGTCTACCGCTTCCCCACCGAAAACTCTTGTTAATTTCTGGTTTGACGCGCCCTGCATCAATCTCAACTTAAGGTGGGCTCGCAGCATACCGAAGATTCATTTGTGGTGAGGTTGTGTATGCTCACGTACTTCTGGAAGTACGAAAAGATCTGCATAGAAATTGGATGACGAGTGGAAATCAGGGCAAAGCTGAGCTGGGTTGTGAATGTCAAGGCAAATGCAAAAAGAAAAGCATTAAATAACCTTACTACTCAAACAAAAACGTACACAATCTCCGCTTCCTCATGGTTTGCATCTTCATACACTTACTGCAGCTCGGAAAAATATCTGTTTGGGGTCGTTTTTTGTCGCAGAAGAAGGCCGACTGCAGTTTCGTTGAGAGGGCATGACTGTTTCCCAACATTTGCCTTTCACTGCAACCTGCGATTGGGGTGCCCACTTTCTTCGCTCTCGTTTCGGCCCATCGTTTGGAAGAGGGGAATCTGCAATTGCCGCCCCCCTCGTCCCCGTCCCTAAACCCCTCTTCGATGAAGCCGCTCGAGATCCGACTGAATCTCAATTCTGCATCACTGCAGGATGCTGACAGCTCAGATTTTCCCAAGGTGTGTATTGGTGGCTTGCTTTGCTGCGTCGTTGACATCTTCATATGGAGACAGTTTCATTGATTAATCTTGTGGGGACCCCCGCCCCGCCAAACAGGCATGTGCATTATGACGAGGCGCGTTCCTGTTCGGCCTGAGGCTTTGACCAGAATGCAACATGTGCATAGTTTCACATCCAGGTGGAGAACAAAACTTAGCAATGGCTATAGCAAACTCTCTTGAGCAGCCTACTGCAGCAGCACCTGCCGTTGGCGACCACACGCATGACAATTCAGACCACCATACAATCTGAATGGTTCGTCTGCATTGATTTCGTACCTCGCTTCGCCAAGAGCGGGCCCCTCAAGCGCCTCACCGTCAAATGGACGGATGCACGACAATGGATGCTTAGGTCACACACCTGCGCCCGGTAATACGCAGCGGCTTGTTTGAGCAAGCCCTGGACCAAAGGAGGGTGCGACCCCGGGACCTTCAACATGCCGGTCTGCCTTCGCTTCCAAATGACACTGGCAAAGCGCCTGTACCCATGACACACCACGGATCACGATGTGGCGTTGGGCAAAAAGACAGGGGAAACGGCAAAGGGGGGGGTTCCGAGAAAAATTGTGGCGTGGGTCACAAAACACAGGAACACTACGGGCGAAACGTCCGCTCTATTCATCGGAATACGCAAAATGCCCGGACCATCAACACCATCTTTCACGGAGTGGGGGGCGCCTCTATGGAAACAGATATCCAGCACGGGCATAACAACCCGCTCCCGCTTCTTGACAAGCCGGTGCGTCCAAAGAGATCTCTGTGCGCATTGTGGACAACGCAGTTTTTTCTTCATTGTGCCGTGGATGGAAAAAAGGAAAGCCCTTGCGATGTGCCTGTAGTGTGGGCCCAGAAGCAGCACTCAAGCATACTGCTCAGGATCTGCCGCCATCGAATCCGTTTGGTTGGCCTCCTCTTCTTTGATCACTTCTAGGATCGCTGACTTCACTGTTCCTGCATTGGAAGTGTGAAGCTAATGGCGGGTGTGCAGTGCCATCAGGGTGGGCAAACTCTGCGGCAGCATTGAAAAAAGACTCTCGATCCCAACCCAATCCCGATTGGAGGAAGCAAAAAAAGCAAAAGAGAATGATGCACCTGCAAGCTTGGTTTTTGTTAGAGGGATGGAAAGCTTCTGCATTGTTGGTGCGACTTGGGCGTATAAGCGGGAATCTGCGGACATTCACGATGTGTGGGGTGATGTCTAGCGCCGGGAGATCGCACACACACCAGGATGGAACCGAGCAACGTCTCTCTAAATCCGTACATACAACTCTCAACGTGGTCACAAATGGTCGGCCAAATGCAGATTGCTTCACCGGATGGCCGTGGCGAACCGGATGGGATTGCGGATTCCGACTAGCCCGCAACAGGGGCCACGAATGGCATTGTAACAAGGATCATCTTTTTTCTTAGCATGGTGCCTAGGTTGGAATTGTTGAATTGCACAATTGGTCTTTCATGTTGTTTCATTTTGTGGTTTGCAAGGTGTGTTGGTGTGCGCGATCAGTATGGTGCAACGAAATGCATGCTAAGCTGAGGCATAACACGGGCAATAGGCGTGTTAACACGGCCGGCCAACACGGACGTGAAAAATACCCCCCCACCCCCTACTGTGTTGTGTTAACACGGCCCCAACACAGAGGTGAAAAATACCCCCCCCCCTGCCTACACCTGCCAAGACCAGAAGACGGGGATGTTGACTTGTGTTGTGTTGTGTTGTGTTGTGTTGTGTTGTGTTGTGTTGTGTTGTGTTGTGTAGCGTTGTGTTGTGTTGTGTTGTGTTGTGTTGTGTTGTGTTGTGTTGTGTTGTGTTGTGTTGTGTTGTGTTGTGTTGTGTTGTGTTGTGCATGTTGGGCATCAGACTGAGATGCGTCAGCCCCAGGAGGTGCTGCAGCTGCCACGCTGCAACACATGCGTGTGACAACATCTCTTCACACTGTTGTTGGTGATGGATTGAAGCAGACCAATTCTCAATGCGGTAACACAACAATCAAACCAAGCAAGGAATAACACAACACAACACAACACAAAACAACACAACACAACACAAAAGGAAAACAACACAACACAACACAACACAACACAACACAACACAACACAAAAGGAAAGCAACACAAACAACAAAAACACAACGCAACACAAAACAACAAAACACAACGCAACACGAAAAGAACACAACACAACACAACACAGCACAACACAACACAAATCCTATAGGACACTGTTGACACAGGCCCAACACAAGACGTGAAACCCCCCACCCCCTCCCGTGTTGTGTTAACACAGCCCCAACACGGACGTGAAAAATACCCCCCCCCCTAGTCTCCCACATGGCATGGGCAAACGATGAAACTTCAACCGTCCTCTATGTTTGTTTTGCACTTTCCACGAACTTCCAAACAACCATGAATTAAGAAAACTGTTCAGACTCATTCGATTCTGCAATGGTTTCCAGACCTTCCACAAACGTGCATGACCTACAAACTGCATGACCT